>JAHBCN010010196.1:0-32567 GCA_019359885.1 Listronotus oregonensis | reverse complement strand
AAATTTATTGAAAAAAAGTGGTACATAGATAATTTTTGCTTAACCAAATGTCCTAAATGACCAGCATATTACAGTATATTTATTACATCTCTAAAAAAACTGACTAAACTCTATTGAACGTTTCAGAATTCTTTAAAAAATTGCCTGCATTTAAAATTGGTAAGTATTAATCTTTGTCTAAGAGCACCTTATAAAAAAAGTATCTCAGATTTAAATCTGGAAAGCGCGGTGGCCATTTGACCTGCAAATCATTTTCTCTTCCAATTCATCAGACGAATTATTACACTTTTAAAAATGGTAGCAACACCAAATTGTAATTCTTTATCAAATTGTGTAATTTATTTTGAAGATTAATTATGCACAATTTGAGTACATTTTTTAACTATACTATTGTCAATTTTTTTAAATTGGACAATAGCTTGGGTAAAAAAAACTACACAAATTGTGCATGATATGTAGTCTACGGCCTACATTCGGTGTGACCATCCCCAATAAGGGTGAAACACGTGTAATCGGACTGGCTGGACCCGGGGTTATCCATATATTTGGAGGCCTCGTAACTTTAAACCAACCAAGCTAACAATAAGTAGTCATACCTTACAGGTTTTTTAATTTTTCTTATCCCGCGTGGTTGTGTTTACTGGTTGACGTTTCGATAAGATCGCACTTATCTTCTTCTAGAACTTCTTCGGATGGTATTCGAAATCAAACTTTTTTTTTAGTTTCGAATACCATCCGAAGAAGTTCTAGAAGAAGATGGGCGTTTCATACGTCAACCAGTAAAAAACCAATATATATATATATATATATATATATATATATATATATATATATATATATATATATATATATATATATATATAAAAATATATTATATATATATATTATATATATATATATATATATATATATATATATATATATTATTAAAAAGAGTGTATTCTTTAAATATTCTCAAGCGTGTCCACCAGTTCTTGCCATAGGGAAAATTTTTTACTGACAGTCAAAACAAAATCATTTTGATGTAGAAAAGTTCTGCTTATTTAAAAAACTAAAAACCCCTACGCAAAAAGTTTAAAAATACCAGCAGTATACAGAGTAGCGACAAAAACGTAAAATTTACCCAAGACTAAAGTACCCTTATTTTGCAATATTCAAAGAAAAGTTATTTAAAGGAATTATTTAGAATTAATTTTTATATCTAATTAGAAATCACAGCCACCTACGAAAAAAAGGGTTTTTTTTATTTTACATTAAAAATTTTGTCAAAAATTAACAAAGGTAATTATCGGACCTGAAGGTAACTATGCCAATAATAACTGACATAAACACTGACATTATTTCTAGTCAGAAGTACAGTTATAAATTCAGTTTATCCATTTATCATTTTGATTTATTATGCCTCCAAAACTAACCACGGAACAGAAGATTGAAATTGTTTTAATTGTGGGTGACAACTACAAAACCTTTAGAGAAGCCGCTGAGATTTTCAATGAAAGGCATCTGAAATATCTATATCTCATCAAACTGTTGGACACATAATGGCAAAATTTAAAGGTAGTGGAAGTGTAGAAAACAGATTCAATAAAAAAAATCAAGTTCAGGTCGAAGATGATGAAGATTTTGTCTTGCAAATTATCCAAGCGTTGTTGAAAATCCCAAATTTCCTTGAGAAATATGGAAAAAGTACTTCCTGGAAATGAAAGACGCTCAGTCTGTAAATCTACTGCTGGAAGAGTTCTTAAAGCAAATCATTTTCATCCCTATAAACCCATCTTTGTCCACACATTGCATCCTGGAGACTTTGATTTTCGGTTTGATTTTTCAGCTTGGTATCAAGGTATGCATGATCTTTATAGAAAAATATTTTTTTCTGACGAAGCTTGTTTTACGTCAAATGGAGTTGTTAGCTCCCAGAACTATCGATGGTGGAGTACAGCTAACCCGCGGTTTGTTATCCAGTGTCGGGATCAGTTTTCTTTTTAAAACAAATGTGTGGTGCGGAATTTTAGATAATCACTGATAGCCCATTTTTCTTCCGGGGTAATATAACGTCGGATGTTTACCTTCATTTTTGGGAAATCGTTGTCTGACTTTATTAATGGCCTTCCACGTGACATTAGAAATACTTTGTGGTATCAGCATGATGGTGCGCCATGCCTAGTTCTCTGTTAACGAGTTTCTTCAGGAAATGTTCCAGGGGCGTTGGATAGGAAGATTTTCAGAACATTGGCCGGCGAGGTCACCCGACCTGACCCACTGGATTTTCCTTTGGGGATATTTAAAGGAAAAAGTGTATTCTCACCGACCATTTCAAAATATCGATAGCTTAGAAAGGATAATAACCCAGTGTGCTCAAAATCCCCGTTGTTTTGGAAAATTGTTTCAAAATTTTTCCAAGTTAACAGAAAAATGCATGGAAAAAAAGGTGGCTATATTAAAATTTGAATTATACAATTTTCTTTTGTTATAAGTGATACATTATTTGTTTTATATTAAAGCTTTACTTTTTATTCCGTTCTGATTTACTGAAATACAAAAATATATATTTTTCGTAGGTGGCTGTGATTTTGTAATTAGATATAAAAATTAATTCTAAATAATTCCTTTAAATAACTTTTCTTTGAATATTGCAAAATAAAAGGGGACTTTGTCAATAAATTTTACGTTTTTGTCGCTACCTGTATACTGCTGGTATTTTTAACTTTGCGTAGGGATTTTTAGTTTTAAATAAGCAGAACTTTCTACATCAAAATGATTTTATTTCGACTGTCAGTAAAAAATTTTCCCATATGGCAAGAACTGCGTGGGACACGCTGTATATAAAAACCCTTAAAATATTTGAATTTTTTAGGGTTAATTAGAGTCAACTGACTGTAGTTACACCAGTCCATATCCTGAGATTTGGGTCAAAGTGCTCCTATCTAGCACCAAACCAAATGATGTTTTTAAATCAATACATCTATTTCATTTTATATTTACTACCGACCACCCAGTATACCAAACACTGCAAATTAAATACTTACGCTCAACAAAATATAAATAATCACAAACATCATCAGTTTTTTATACATTTTCCTTAGTTTCACAAATGTTTTAAAGAAAAACATCAGGCACTGAATCGCCAAGATTGTCGGTAATATAGAAATTGTCACCATCACGAATCAAAAACACTTTCGACCTCAATAGACGCACCTAACACTAGAACACTATCCTGCCCGTCGAAATATACAATAATTTTCTTTTAGTTATCATTGTAAACGGTGTTACTTTCACCGAGTTTGTGCCACAAATCTGCGTAGCAAGTTCCGTTTTGATGCTTAATAACAAGTTCTATTAATTTATGATTTTTAGAAATTTTTGTGTCCGATTTTTTCTTAACTTCACAATTTTCACGAACGATATTCATCTCTCAGTCAAACAAAATTCAAAGGTTTAAATGATTTGAAACAGTATTTTAACACATTTCTCTTGCATCTAGTAGAACATACTTTCACGGCCACGGCCAAGAGTAACTAACTGATTCTGAAGACCGAAGAATGAACATGGGAGAAATTGCCTAGTTCTCGAGAAATTCGTTGTTTTAACTTAACCTAATGAACGTAGTACCGTATTATTTTCGTCTAAAAATTTGTACCTCCTTTTACTCATATTTTAATATACTTTCCCTTGAATTAAATATTAAATTGCTTGTCAAAAAACAGCAACCAATGTGATTGGTTCTTCGCATTGTGTTGAAATAATTGGATCATGAAAACATATTAGTCGATTTCATATTGTGAAACAGTTTTTTTACAAGTGATTCAAAAGAAAGTAACATACGATTTTAAACAGAGTTTGTTGACTTAGAATTTGTTAGTTTGGTTAGGTACGCATAAAAATGTACAGGGTCAGTTAATGAGGACTGAACAGTGCCATATTTGTGGCTTTTCTCGTTGGTGAGTAGTTAGAGGGTGTGTCAAGTAACAAAAGTGACATAGTGCGACTTTCGCTTTTACCCTGAGGGTGGATGCCACCCCTTCTGGATGGCTGAAATTATTTTATCAAAAATAACCCGAAAAACGATAAATGGACCAACTTTAAGCAACTTTTGTCCTATAAAGTTTTTTGGTTAAGTCAATATGTTATTACCCAAGTAACACAACTTGGTTTTTAAAAGCTGAGAGAACCGCTACATCACTAAATTATCCAGCCCAATGTTTTATTATTTGTTCTATACAACGTTCTCTCAAACCTAACATAGTGCTTATATACCCAAAATGGCGCACTTTATACAGCTAATTTATTAAAGCGTTATGATTTGCCATTATAAATAAGGTTTATTATGGTATTAAATTTATCAGTAATAAAACGGATATATGAGTACTTTATAGATACTCTAACAATGTCACTAGATAGCTACATATTCGATTAAACAGCTTGTCAGTCATGCGCATTTTCACCAGCCGGCAGCAAGCTAACAGCAATTTGCTGAATAAATACTTTATTTCAGTTGCATAGGTAAACTTGGAAAAAATGTTTTTTAAAAGGTATTTTATGGTTGTCGCCCCAGCCGATTCTTTTCATAATCTTATATTATTGAACACGACTGGAAACAAGAGCAGATTGATCTACGATATACATATATATTACACCTAAAATAAATAACTCATTTTAGGAAAGTTTCGCATATGCAGAATGTAAAATTCACTTGCGATGGATATTTTTCTGATAAAATGTATAGTTTTACCTCTAAATTCATCAAAGCGCCTTGAAAATAATTAAAAATTGGATTGAAAAAAATTATATCAAAAATTTATTGTTTATGTTTTTTTTTATTTTTAACCCTTAAAATGTTACTACATGTTAAATTTCCATACTTTAATCCTGAAAAAAATATTAAAACACAAACTAGCTACACATGAAAGGAATAATACGCAATTTAATTGCTTTATGCAACAATGGCGGCCCTAACATCCTGAGAAAAATTAAATGGCGACGTGCAAACCGGTCAGAATGAAAATGGTTGCGAAATATTCTATTAAACGGCCTTTAAAAAGCTATTTTTTATGGGTTTGCTTTATAACAGTTTTATAAAAGAATTAGTGCGACCCTCTAGAACTTCGAATAATGTACAGAGAGCGCTAATCCCGTTTTGGCTTTATAAGGGTGCTACAACACACTATTGCGTTATTAAACAGGCAGTGGCTATTTGCACGTTTGATGTACCTTTATTTATTTCAAGATTCATTCCATGCAGTACCTCCTTATCTAATAATTTTAACTATTTCTGTAGATATAACGTTTTTGTCGTTTCGACTTAATTGTCTTAAAAAATTCATTTTACATTTTTCTTATCTAAATAGCCTGTGCTCCCAGAAGACCGGCAACGAATACTTTGGGTGGAGTGCTAAGCAGTGTCCGCGGATCTGCCGGTAAAATGTTTGGTAGCCTGTTATTTAATATAGCTATTAAATGCTTTAAGAACATATAGCTAACCTGAAACATCGTGACCCATTTTCGTATCTCTTTAATAAAAAATATATATTTTTTTTACTTTCAGTAGGTGTTCCGACTTCTTCTAATGGCTCGTCATCGTTTAAGATTTCATTTTCCAATTCCAATTCTCCCGTTTCTCGTCATCGTCAATTTCAATAAGTTTAGCTTAGTTTAGAAAACACACGACAAAATAGCCGATGAATGACTTGCCGCTGGGTATGCCTGCTTTATAGCAATTTTAATTCGTTGCTGACTACTTTAAAAAAACCTTTTAAATAACTACAATATCCCAGTAATAAAGCATGTTTTCTTAGAAACTTATGAGTATAAAACACACATCAATAAAGCATTTAAAAAGAATCTTTATAATGGCGTTAGTTATAAAGCATTGGGATAAACATACGCAAATTACTTCATAAGGGTTTTATAAAAAGGTTTAAATTAGTAAATAAAAACTTTTGTTCATTTATATTTTGTAATCTATTATATCTATTAAAGCTGCTAAAAACTTTTTTTGGTATTAATTTTATGATAAAAGATAATTTAAAAGGGTCAATACAATAACATTTTTAGTTAAAAATGCATTATTGAAATGATTAAAGCTGCCTTTTTATATATTTTTTTAAATAATTCCAGGTGATTTTTTGCATAAAATATATTTTGATGTAAATAAAACGCCAAATCTCTATCTTTGCCTATTAAAGAAGCAACTCTCAAATATCTTTTTTTCAGAAAAAAATTGTTTTGGCATTTAAATGTCATCAGACCAAAGTGTCGTGTTCCATTATAGTTGTTTTTTGCTTTTTTAATTTATTACATTTAGGGTTGCCGCGAGACGAGACGAGGCGAGATAAAGCTTTGTCTCGTCTCGTCTGTCTCGAAATTTCGAGATAATATACTTCGAGACGAGACGAGACAAGGGTCGAGACGAGACGAGACAAAGGTTTGTCTTGTCTAGTCTCGTTTTGTCTCGTTTGTCTTGAATTGTTTTGGTTTATTTCAATTAAATTAATTTCAATATATAGTGCATTAGTAATGTATAGGATAATTTCAATAAAAAATAGTTAAGTTTAAGAAAATTGCTTGGACCCGTCGATTTTTAGGTACATGTTACACATTTTTTAAACTAATTTTTATGTCTGCACAGTGCACAAGGTGGTGATAAAAAAAATGTTTTTTAAATGGAACACACATATTCTATCATTACATTATTAATTCCAATGTTTAATTCTAGAAATTTTCATTCTTAAATTTTTTTACCAATTTTTAACTTTTTCCATAATAATTAAGTATACCCAAACTATGCTAAATGGCAATATTCTTATACCTACGTAACTTTCTGGGTTTATAATATAAAGTAGGTATAGGAATTTCTAGAATTGAATAAAAAGAAACCCAAACTGTAAAAATATAAGTAGGTATAGGTATTCTATTTTAAATTAAAAAAAAAAAACTTGTAGCACCCTAATACTTTATGGACGTGCTTTGTCTAATTCAAAATATCGTTAAAATTTAACATACTATTTAACCATATACCTAAAGGTGCGTTTAGACCTGAGCACGCACGCACTGATCCACCGCGAATGCTCAAGTGTAAACGGTTATGCGCGCACGCTCACGCTGTGTGTTTCTATGAGCGAATAGCTTCGGCGCGATCCGCCGGCTGTCGGTCTCGATGCGATGCTCAAAAGAATTAATTGGTTCGCGAACGTCCAGTTTGAACGGGGTTGGGACTGTTGGAAGTATCTACGAACGCACGTACTTCAACGGGCGAATTAGTTTAATTTGAAAATGGAGTGGAGTAACACCAAAGTTTTGCTTCTATTGTAAGAATTCAAATTCGAAGTCAGTTTTTGTCATTCTTGTAAAATTTCAAAATTAATCATAACTGTTATCTGTCACTACTCGCGTAATAAAGTATTTTGTCTGTTGCGTAAAAATTGAGTTTGCCACCAACGACGAGGTCTACGTTTACGAGCTTCTTTCTTTTTTATCAAATTATACATTAAAATAAATGCACCCGCCATGATTTCATCGTCGTCTTCCATTATTAACGCACTCCTGCGAACAACTGGATCAGCTTGTGGTCGAAATATACATAAACCTATTTAAACGCTTTTTGCCAACGCAAACAAATGCTTGCATGGATGCTCACTGCGTACGTACTCAGGTCTAAACCCACCTTAATACTTACATAAGCACATTATCTACAAATCTTAAGGTGGGTTTAGACCTGAGCACGTACGCAGTGAGCATCCATGCACGCATTCGTGTATATTTCGACGCACAAGCTGATCCAGTTGTTCGCAGGAGTGCGTTTATAATGGAAGACGACGATGGCGGGTGCATTTATTTTAATGTATAATTTGATAATAAAGAAAGAAGCTCGTAAACGTAGACAACAGACAAAATACTTTATTACGTAACTTTTATGCACCCTGCAGTACTCGCACATAATAAAAACACGAGCAAAAACTTTCCTATTTTGGCAGTGACACTAGTGAATTTATGATTTGACGTGTCACTGTTGAATGTGTCTGGTTTTATATTATTAAGCTACATCTCAGGGTGCATGATAAGTTACTAATATGGAAACACATTTTAGCAGATAATTCGTAAACTGTTGCTGAAAAGAGCAAGCTTGCACATTGGGTACAACTCTTTGTGCTCCTCAAAATATCTAAAAAACATTTTTGTCTAAAATAATTAGGAGAGCCAATATTTTACTACTTGAAAATTTACAGGTGATTTCTTTGTACCGCCCGGCATAGCAACACCCGATATCATATGCATGTACATACCTTTTCCAGTTTCAAGCTGGCCCTAATTTTACTTTTTCACGGCGAAACGATCCCATGAGACTTTTTATCTTTTTGTGCTTCTGCCCTATCTAAATTTGCAATTTAAATTATTCACAAGTGCTTGCCAAGCATCTTGTTTTTTTATTTTAGAGTAATATTCTTGGTTCCTCCATCCCATAATATAAAAATTTTTCAATTCTTGCAATAAAGAAACCGGTGTTACTCCACCCTTCAAAAAACTAATTCGCCGTTGTAGCTTGCAGATACTCCCAACAGTCCCAACCCCGTTCAAACTGACGTTTGCAACAATTAATTCTTTTGGGCATCGGCATCGGGGAAGCTATTCGCGCATGAAACACACAGCGTGAGCTCCCGCATAACCGTTTACACTTGAGCATTCGCGGTGGATCAGTGCGTGCGTGCTCAGTCTAAACGCACCTTTATATTCAAGGCATTAAATTACTTACTCCTTGCCATACCTACAAACTAATCACAAAATCTGCTGCAAACTGGTAGGTATTTTAAGAAGGATGTATTGTTTTTAGTTTAACTTAAAACTTTGATAGAAATACATGCAAAAACAACCCTCTGCATAAGCACCTAATAAAAACATTTAAAATAATGCAAAATACGTAAAAAAATACGGGCTGTCTCATTTATGATGATTTTTTTGGAACACCCTGTATAAATACTTATATTTTTTTATAACCACCATGTGTTATAAACAAAAAAAAATGAACATATGAAAATAAAACTTATCTACTGATTGCAAATTTAATGTGTTTCAATAGCCGGATTAGCTTCGCTTGGCATTTTATTCGCTCCGCTTTTATCCTAGATGTAATACTGGAACTTAGTCTCGGTGGCCTCTGTCGATCAAGCATTGTGTGGTTAGCGCGTTGTAACGTGGATATCGTTTCCGCAAAAAAGTTATATATTTTAAATGTTTGTATGTTGCTGTATAACCTCAGCAACATACAAACATTTAAAATATATAACTTTTTTGCGGAAACGGAATGACATATGATAGAAGAATAGAGACACGTAGTATCCAAGAAAGTTTAAAGGTGTATGGAAGCCCAATATTGTAGAACAAAATTGTCCAGGCGTGCAGGGCAGCGGGAATAGGGGGGTTGGCCCCGCGGAGTTTGCGCAATGAATAGTAGGTCAGAGCCGGACTTCCATAATTTTTTGTTACTATCTATAAAGTTGACATCATCAAATGTCAAATTCAAAGTTTATTTTATTTTTTGAACAAAATTGTTGATTATTAAACGATACTACCATAGAATATTTAAAATTATTATATAATATTGGATTTTATATCATCTGATATAATATGGAAAGAAGCCTTCTATTTAAATGGTCGATATTTTTGTGAGTTTTGTATTTTTACCAAAACTCTTTGTAAATAAATAAAAACACGATTTTTTTTAAATTTCAAACATTGTATGATAGTTTCATGTACTTATCACCAATTTTGTGAGAAAAGAAGGGCAAGATAGTGTAAATGAGTTTAATCTAATCCTAAGATTCTGGTTGTACATTAAAAAGTGAAAATTTTTATAACTGCTTTTTCGGCATATACTTTTCACTAATAACAAACATTCATGAGACAGAATAACAGTGGTTAAAAATGTTTAGTAACCTTTGGTACCTAGGTATCCATTGTTACAGTATCCGTTAAATATTATGTGTCTACAGCATGTCGAGCTTAAAAAGTTGATAATGTAAGTTTAAGAAATCAAAAATCTAATTTCTTTTTAAACAAATACAGAAAAAGCAAAACGGAACTTTAACATAAAATTGTACTTTTTTTCATTTAATTAGAGGGACCTGTATATACTAAAATTTGCCTGGTCTGCCCAGTAATTAATAATTTTGATGCTTTAAAAGAATGTACTAAATTATTAAATGAAATAAAAGTACCTAAATGTAAGCCTTATTTCTTTTTAATAATCCACAGAAATACACAAACATTGTGAAAATCATCTAAAAGATAGTTAAGATTGCCTTACTTTTCTCACTGCTATTTCCTATGAAATTTTTATTATTCTATTATTCATAATTGATATATTATTATTTTTTCAGTTACCTAACGTTACGTCTTATAAGAAGCACCTAATTTAAATATAAGAAATACTTACCTAAAGTAAAATGTTACCTTTGGATTTGCAAGACAAAACCATAACAACCTCTAATCATTTTATTACGATATTATAAGTAACAAACAATAAACACAAAATTATATTCACAATTTAATAAACACTAATCACTAAAATAAGAAGGTTTTTATCAATTCAAAAAACTTCTGCTACCACAAAATATAGGTACTCACACAAAGCAAAACAATCGAAACTAATACGGCGCAAAGGGCACAAACCACAACGAAAATGACGAATGATAAGACGACGACGGTTCACGGACTGCGCGTACACCAAAAACCTTAGACAACCTAAGACCAAAAACGGTAATACGGCTCTCATAAAAGTATAATGTGTTGCCTAACTACACACTGATTTATCCGTGTGTAAGTAAGAAACACATTGAATTATTTCGTGGGATTTTGTTATTGCGCAGAATCGGCGGGGCCAACTCTGACAGTTATTTTCATACTGGGCTGGACATTTTTTAATCGAATGGGTCATAGCATTGGGCTTCCATACACCTTTAAACTTCCTTGGTAGTATCACGCCCCATATGTTCAAAGCGCACTTGGCGCGAGACACTACTGTGACTGCAGACCTGTGAATCATGCAGCTGTTAATTTATAAAATTTGAGACGCTAGAACTTTTTTGTTGATGATATTACAACGTGTATAATAATTTCAAACAAAGTCTTAATCATAAAGAAAAGTTTGTTTTATTTATCATAATATAAAGAGGATTTCAACACAATTTCACGTTTTGAAGCAGCTTCGAAGCCCCACAAAATTTACCCCCCTGGGATTTAGCTCCGAGTGCCCCTAGTGTAAATCCGCTACTGGTCTTTACTGTTCCAACCAAACGGTTATTTTGATCCCAATGAAATGCGCGTTCCAACTTCTTTGTTTTTGTACTGACATAAAACCGTGCAAAGTCGATACTTGCGCGTTTGATCGATCCTAAAGGTGCGTTTAGACCTGAGCACGCACGCACTGATCCACCGCGAATGCTCAAGTGTAAACGGTTATGCGCGCACGCTCACGCTGTGTGTTTCTATGCGCGAATAGCTTCGGCGCGATCCGCCGGCTGTCGGTCTCGATGCGATGCTCAAAAGAATTAATTGGTTCGCGAACGTCCAGTTTGAACGGGGTTGGGACTGTTGGGAGTATCTACGAACTCACGTACTTCAACGGGCGAATTAGTTTAATTGGAAAATGGAGTGGAGTAACACCAGAGTTTTGCTTCTATTGCAAGAATTCGAAAAACTTTTTATATTATGGGATGTGAGGAACCAAGAATATTACTCTAAAACAAAAAAACAAGATGCTTGGCAAGCACTTGTGAATAATTTAAATATTGCAAATTTAGATAGTGCAGAAGCACAAAAAAAGATAAAAAGTTTATGGGATCGTTTCGCCGTGAAAAAAGTAAAATTAGGGCCAGCATTGAAACTGGAAAGTTGTACATGCATATGTATATCGGGTGTTGTATGCCGGGCGGTACAAAAAAATTTTCAAGTAGTAAAATATTGGCTCTCCTAATTATTTTAGACAAAAATGTTTTTAGATATTTTGAGGAGCACAAAGAGTTGTACCCAATGTGTAAGCTTGGGCTCTTTTCAGCCAACAGTTTACGAATTATCTGCTAAAATGTGTTTCCATATTAGTAACTTATCATGCACCCTGCAGATGTAACAATAATATAAAACCAGACATTCAACAGTGAACGTCAAATCATAAATTCACTAGTGTCACTGCCAAAAATGGAAAGTTTTTGCTCGTGTTTTTATTATGTGCGAGTACTGCAGGGTGCATAAAAAGTTACGTAATAAAGTATTTTGTCTGTTGTCTACGTTTACGAGCTTCTTTCTTTATTAGCAAATTATACATTAAAATAAATGCACCCGCCATCGTCGTCTTCCATTATAAACGCACTCCTGCGAACAACTGGATCAGCTTGTGCGTCGAAATATACATAAACCTATTTAAACGCTTTTCGCAAACGCAAATGAATGCGTGCATGGATGCTCACTGCGTACGTGCTCAGGTCTAAACCCACCTTAACAGTTTCGAAACGGTCTCACGACAGTACAAAAACAGTGGGTTGAAACAAACCTATAAAACACTTTTAAAACTCTTATTTCTCTCTCTTTCTTTAAAAAAAGGTTAGT
This sequence comes from Listronotus oregonensis, assembly GCA_019359885.1. Taxonomy (NCBI): domain Eukaryota; kingdom Metazoa; phylum Arthropoda; class Insecta; order Coleoptera; family Curculionidae; genus Listronotus; species Listronotus oregonensis. The sequence continues at coordinate 19,973 of JAHBCN010010196.1, read as the reverse complement.
CATTTAAATAGTTAATGCTAAAAACGTGTTTATCAGCACAAATTGCTTAAATTTGAATAGTCTTTAGCCCAACAATGACAAATATTTTATAATTTATAAAAAATATTGTTATTTAATTTTATTTTAATTTGATACATGGATGACACAGGTGTTTGTATTAATTTATTTATAATTTATAACACAAATTTAAATTCGAGTTTTGTTTTTGGACTTTGACACTTTAAGTTAGGTGTCTATAGGTTTTGCCTTATTCATAATTTTGGTTAATTATATTAAAAAGTAATAATTATTATTTAAAAGAAATATTTTAGAGTTGTTGATGATAAAATAATATTAGCGGCTTATTATGCAATACTAAATAAAAATGTCAAGGATTGGCAAATGACAACAAGCCACGTGTCATTATGTTTTAAGTCTGTGAACTTGCCAGAACGTAACTTCTAATGTATTGGTAGTTACAAAGGCTATAGCCTTGGGCCCCGTACAACTTAGGAGCCACAAGCTACCCAATAACTTATTAACTTTTTGCTTTATAAGAAAATTTTCTTTCTACTTGTTCTAGGTTCTAACCAATTAGAAACAATGATATTTTATCGTTACTATGGTAACATAAAAAAAATCCGAAAATATTAACCATGCCTCAACTTTCAGCAAAATTACACTGAATATTTCACTCATGTATAAATTATCCCATAAGACATGTTTAAAATCAAAAAAAATCAGCGTAAATTTCACATTGCCTAGACAACGTGGTATTTCCACTTACAACCACAGAACGATCGAACCTGTTTGTTTGTATTGTCAATTAGAAACATCAACATCAGTCAAAATGAGTCGATTTGGTCATGTACAGGGTGAGTCAACGATAGAGTAAAGTTAATTATTTCATTGGTTTCAAAAGTTATGAGAAAATAGTAAATACAAAAGATGTAAAGATTCTTAGGATGCACAATTTAAAATTATTTTAAAGTATACAGGGTGGCTCAAAAAAGCGTGACGAATAAAACATACATTTTTTTTAAATGAAACACCCTATTGTTAAATTTTGTTTTGAATTCCTTTTAAAATTATTCAACTTTTTTATTAATAATAATGCATACCTAAACATAATAGTTTTTCCAATATTTCAATTTTTCTAAAAAGAAAATAATTTTCACACTTGCAAAAAAATTACGATAGCGCCATTATTTTTGAAGGTAGATCACTCATATTTGATATTAGCGTTATTCGAAGATGACGTAAAAGATATATGCAACGGAATTTTAATTAGATGCTACAGGATGTTCAAAATAAACGAATATATTTGGATCATTTTAAATTGAAAAATCTCGATTTTTTTAAATGGCGCACCATATATATTATTATTTTTTTCTGAAAGATCTTACAAAAACCCACAACTTTTATTAAGTAAGTTATATACCTATTTTAATACTTTGCGATTTATTTTAACTTTTCCAATATTTATTCTTTCACCTTCCTATGAAATTGTCCCATTATGTAAAAATCTCATTATGTAGTTCAATGTAATTACTTGTATTTATTAAAGATTATAACCATTATTTTCTCTTCATAACTGTAAAACATGTTGAAATAACTAATACAAAGTAACACGTGAATTAAAAAGTTGACAGGACATTTTATTTATTACTGGCCGCCAAGGGCGCGGCCATACCTAGATACGGCCCTGACAGTATGTCCACGGAAAAGATGTTGAAGAGAAAAAACTTTTTTATTTTTGATTTTATTGAAAAAAGCTACTCTTGATAAAAAATTTTGCTACTGCTTAAAGTAAGATTGGGACAGAAACATTTAACATATTTTATACGCGGTGTTCAAAAAATTGAAAAAACTTAAAAGGGTACAAGAGTAAAGTGCATTTATTTAAGAAGATATGGAAATAAGTTATTGGAAAAAGTTGTTCAAAATTAAAAGGTAGTCTCTAATACCAATTTTTGAAAAAATCGGCCTACTTTTATTAATTTGTGATTAAATTTATTTTAAAATCGATTTAAATTTTTAATAACAATTTTATCAAATTTTTTGCTGTTAAGTAAGCATTTAAAGCTGACGTTACTGCGGCTAATGAATTATAAAAGCGAAGTGTCAATAAAGCTTGTCACTATCAACGCCTACTAGTACAATAATGAGTTGTTAATTTGGAATTAGTTAATATTAAAATAATTTTTATCACAAATTAATAAAAGTAGACCGATTTTTTTGAAAATTGATATTAGGAACTATCTTTTACTTTTGAACAACTTTTCCTAGTAACTTATTTCCATATTTTCTCAAATAAATGCACTTGACTGTTGAACCATTTAAAGTTTTTTCAATTTTCTTAATACGGCGTATAAAATTTGTTAAATGTTTTTATCCCAATCTTACTCTAAGAAGTAACATATTTTATACGCGGTGTTCAGAAAATTGAAAAAACTTAAAATGGTACAAGAGTAAAGTGTATTTATTTGCAAAGATATGGAAATAAGTTAATGGAAAAAGTTGTTCAAACGTAAAAGGTAGTCTCTAATACCAATTTTCGAAAAAATCGGCCAATTTTTATTTATTTGTAAATAAAATTTTATTATCAATTAACTAATTCCAAATTTTTGTACTAGTAGGCGTTGATAGTGACAAGCTCTATTGACATTTCACTTTTAAAATTCATTAACCGCAGTATGGTCAGCTAAATACTTACTTAACAGCAAAAAATGATAATAAATTAATAATAAAAATTTAAATTGATATTAAAAAATTTTAATCAAAATAAATAAAAGTAGGCCATTTTTTCGAAAATTGGTATTAGAACTCTTTTTAATTTAGAAGAACTTTCCCTAGTAACTTTTCCATATCTTCTTAAATAAATGCACTTTACTCTTGTACCATTTTAAGTTTTTTCAATTTTCTGAACATCGCGTATAAAATATGTTAAATGTTTCTATCCCCATCTTTCTCTTAGAAGTAGCGACATTTTTTATCAAGGGTAGCTTTTTTCGATAAAATCAAAAATAAAAAAGTTTTTTTCTCTTCAACACCTTTTCCGTGGACATACTGTATATATTCTAAAACTTGAATATGTTGTAAATGGGAAATCGTATTGTAACTTTACATAAAGTTTTAACAAGTACCGTTTAATAATTCCTCTGCTTCCAGAATCTAACAATAAATAAAATTTGAAATTCATTTTTGGGAGGCACCCTGAATAGTAATAATAAAATGTCCCAGTTAAAAATCTCTCAGGGTTATCTCAAGGACATATTAAAAAATTATTAAAATCGAGCAATCAAAACTTTTAAGATCAATGCCAGTAAAATGTGTGCCTGTTTTTGGACATCACACTCAAAAAAAATTGTTTTATTTAAACGTTGTTTCTCTGTTTCCTTATTTGAAGATTTCAATAGGCAGATGTTTTAAAATTCTTTATCCTTATTTCCGAAAATCAATGTGATGCTGATTAAATATCTTGGGTAAAAATTTGAAAATTTAAAATGGTGTATTTTGGCATTTATAAACCTATTTGTCTCAGATTCAGAATATAAGGGTTTTTCAGAGTGCCATTTTTTTTTTTATCTTGGGACAGTCCACGAAGGCTGATGCCTAAGTACTAACGTACCGTGGGTGTCTTCAGTGTGGTGAGAGGGAGTTTGTTCACACGGGACTTAAATTTTTGGAGATTGGGAGGAGAAGGAAAAATCTTCTGCGGGAAGCAGGTTCCACCTAGGAATAAAGGAACGAAAAAAGCGGAAAGTTCGGGGCCTCTCTAACTGAACTGTAAAAGGATGCATAAAAGTTGCACTACGTGTTGCTCTGTTGGGAGCTGCCAGGAAGAAATTATACTGGCCAATTCCTCTGAGCAGAAGCCGTGAAAATACCTATAGAAGAGCGACAGATCCCCTACAGCTCGACGATGGGCAAGAAGAAGAAGCCTTTCTGTGAGCGTTGGATCATTAATAAGGCGAACAGCTCTTTTTGAATGGAGTCCAGAATGCTAAGTGTTATAGGGGACGCCATTCCCCAGACATGAGAACAATATTCCAAAAGGGTCTGATTTGGGATACATACAGAGTATACAGATTGGAAGAAGAGAAATATTTTCTGGCTCGAAAGAGGAATCCAATCTTTTTTGAAGCTGCCGAAGCTATGGATGAAATGTGTTTGTGCCAGTTGAGGTTATTCCCAAAAGTAACGCCGACTAGATTAAACGACTCTTTGTTCTGCAGAACTTGGCCGCTCATATGTAAGGGATGAGCATTCGCAGACTTTTTTCGCGACACCGAACATGACTGTGTTTTTGAGGCATTAAACTGAACACGATTTTTGGCGCCCCTATCCAAGATAAGTTTGAGGTCTTGTGAAAGAGATAACTGCATTGACTTGCGCTTGTTTTCAAAATCAGAATTACACGGTGGCTTAAGAAATTGAATACTAGAGTGGAGGGTACTATCGTCAGCAAAACTATGAATGGGATTGATTGTGGAAGAGAGAAGATCGTTAATGTGTAGAAGAAACAGCGTGGGTGCCAGCACTGAGCCCTGGGCACCCAGTATTAATTTGGTAGAAGCTGGAGGAATAACCATCTACACTAACTGATATACGTCGATTAGAAAGGAAACTGGAAAGCCAAGAGCAAAGCTTAGGTGGAAGACCGTAAGAAAGAAGTTTGTTAAGAAGCCCATCATGCCAGACCTGATCGAAAGCTTTGGATATGTCAAGAGCAACGATCTGGGATTCACCAAGAAACTCAAGGGACTTGTCCAGTTGTGAGACAAAGGAAAGAAGATCAGCTATGGATCTCTGCGACGGAATCCATATTGTCTATCATGAAGATCTTATGTTTTCCAGATACTTTAAGATTTGGAAATTAATGAATTTTTCCATTACCTTGCAAACAACTGAAAGAAGAGATATAGGTCTATAGTTAGAAGGGAGACTTTTGGATCCATTTTTGGGGACAGGTTGCACGTGCAGCTTCCAACTCCCCGGGGGAAAATGCCCGTGTCGTAAGAGATTCGAAAGAGGCGAGTTAAGATGGGTGCAAGCTCAGCACATTTTTTAAGACATTGCTGGTATGCCATCCAGCCCAGACGATTTTTATATTAAGAGAAGAAAAATACGCTTGATCTGTTTGACTTTAAAAATTATATCGGACATTTTATGAGAAACAGGGACAACTGTTGGAAGAGGAAGATTAATAGGAGGATCAAGCGTAGAATTGGCAGCAAATTGTTATGCCATGTCAATCTCTGGAAATTAATAATCTTAAGTCAAAATTTAGAAATTTGAGATGACGTATTCAAGATGGCGGATTTTAGCATTTATAAACGATTTGTCTCAAATTAGAAATATAATGAATCGATTTCTTTTGGAATCTGATCCTTTGAAAAAGAAATCGATTTCGGATAATTTTAAAATTATATAACGAATCCGAATCACCGGATCCTGGATTTGATTCCAAAAGGATTCGATTCCTATCCGTTTCTGCAAAAATAGGAACTTGTAAAGGTACATAGCAAATCTCATACGTTTATCTAGAACGATAACGAAGTTATGGTAGGAAGGGAACACGCTCAAACATACTACCGTGTGCCTATTAGGAAAATTAAAATACATTTGGACAAACAAAAAACTTATAAAATACCGTTGTTTTTATTCGAAAATTTTATGTAAATAAACCAGCATTTAACAAAACGTCTTGTATAAAATAATAAGGTTTTCTTCTATTAAGAAATAATTTGAATATTGTTGTGAAGCAATAGACAAGGTCGGTTAGTAATAATACTACACGGAGAGAGGTTAAATCTTCTTTTCGTAAAAATCTAATTTGTGTGTATTTTGCATAGAAATACAAATTTTTCCTAATAAGAGTTCCAAAAAATCCATGCACTGTTCACATTTTTTTGCCTTTTTTTTATTATTACCAATTTGCAACAAGCATAAAACATTTTGCGATTGCGAATACCATCTTATAGAAAATTTAGTTGCTTAGGTTTTCTCTTCTTTAAAATTTAATAATAAAACGTTTTTCTCTTTAAAATTTTTCTTTACAACCAACCCTTACGTAGTTACGAGTGAAAAAGTAGAAAAAAATGCGTTTTTTTAATTTTTTTACATTTTACCTATTTAACAAATGTTCCTCATCTTCTCATATTTCTCAAAGGAAGCATATCTCAATTTTGGTTATATAAATCTATTTTCGGCAACGTTTCGTTTTCGAGATATTCATCATCAAAGTTGAAAATCAAACTAACCTTATTTACAGTATTCCTCCTTTTTTTGCACAGAATTCCTGATTTTTACACTAAATTGGCACACAATATTTCACTATTAAAAACTTGTTTTTATATTTATTTTATACCTTTTTTCCATCTAATTGCAAACCTCCACTTTCACACGTCAGCAAACGTAGCCGCAAAATGACCGCTGCCTTTGAACTTAAAAATTCACAATTTAATGGAAAAAAGGTGTAAGATAAATAAAAATACAAGGTATGAAAAGGTGTTTATAAAATATTGTGTGCCACTTTAGTGAAAAAATTAAGAATTGTGTACAAAAAGAAGGGGGAATATAGTGAAAATGAGGTAAGTTTGATTTTCAGCTTTATTGATGAATATATCGAAAACGAAACGTTGTCGATAAAATATTTTTTCTACTACTGTATAAATAAGAAAACTTTGTGGTCCTAGCAACGCGAATGATAACGAAAGAGAACCTTCGTGTTACCTGGTTGCTAAGCGTTGCTAGCTACGAAAGTAATATTTTCAGCGCCTGACAAAAAAGAAGGTAAAAAAAAAAAATATGCTTGTGGGAAATATTAGGATTTATTTATAAAAAGTAACTAATTTATAACAAAATATTTTAAAAACTAGGTTAGGTATTAACATTAAAAGTAATTTAAATTGAGCAATTAGCAAAAGAAATTGGAGGAATAATACTTGAATTAACAGTTTTTAAATTTGTTGTTGGGGTATCGCTATCACCTTTAACTACGTTAATATTCATATTTTTCACTGTTACTTCATTAGAGGAAATATTGGTAGGAATTTCGTGTAAAATCTTTTTTGAAATTTCCACCTTATTACTATAGGATTCAGCAATATATCCCTCCGCAACAGAAGAAGACTTCCAACCTCCATGCCTTTTAAAGTCCAAAATATCGACATCCGAAGCAATGGCAAGGAACGTAGTTGACGTTCTTCTAAAAGAATGGCCAGTGTATCTACTGATGTCTTCAAGCTTCAAAAACTTCGCAATTTCTTTAGGTACATTTGAATAGTGTGCTTTCCAATTACTTGATTAACACATTTACCTCTTTTATAACGATACAATAAACGCTCATCTAGAGCATTCCTTGGTCTCAGCTTAATATATTCCTGTAGAAATCTGACATAAGGAACTGGCCTTCATCGTTGGTTACTACAAAGTTTTTTTAACTTATTTTTAGACTCCACTATTTTTACTATAGCCACGTCATTTTTATTTCTACATCACTTAGCTTCATTCTGTATATTTCGTCTGTCCGGCATGCCCCAGCCACTCCCATAATGGCTATTACTTTCATTCCTAAGTAACTTTGATCAGGCGCGTTAAGTAAAAACTTTATGATTTCTTCTTTTTTAAAAATTTTTGACTTTTTTGCCTCTAACCATCGTTTTTCCTTTTAATAAAAGCAACTAGTTTCTTGAACTCCGAAATATCTTGATTTTTGTTTACGGAATTGTTACTTGAGCATGGTATATACAGACTAGAGGGTTGGTGGTGATAAAGACTCATTTTTCTTGAAAATACGCCCATCACATTTCGTCAATGCCCTACATTTTTGTAGCAAGCCATTCAGAAAACGATTTATATGTTTGATGGTACCTCTCTTTAGATTTGTCTGGCAGAAGTAAGGCACACGCAAGGTCAGCTGCCTTTTGGATGCCATTTTCATATTCATTTAACATTTTAAAATGGGAATGGATTTATACTAAATTAACAATAATTCAAAATCTGACAAGTGCTGATGACAGACAATGTCAACAATAAATGTGTTGCTATGGATTAATTTTTAACAGGTAAAATTTCAAAATCTCTGATATTTCTATTAAAACATGATGGTAATGATTATTAAATTATGCGATACATAGAAAGTAGCAGAAAATAAACATTACACGATGCGAAAGGCCTTTCGTGTTCGGAGGTAAAACCGGCTTCGCCTCGGCCATTTAAAAACCACCTCACACCAAAAAGTAAACTTTCGCATCTTGTAATGTAAATAACTATTTCAGATTTGTAATTAACGGCTCAAAAATCCTTCGTATACCAAATTTGGTCAAAATCGAAGGAGAGGCAATTTTCGAGACAATTACCCTTCTTTCTAATATCCTTAAACAAGAGAAAAACCAGTCTCTCGACAAGACGAGGCGAGAGACAAGAATCTATCGTCTCGGCGGCATCACTGGTTATCCTACTTAAACAAAACAATTACGCAGAAAGTAAAAATTTCCAATAAAATGACAAACACATTTTTATTCAACCACAAGAATTTTATAATAAATAAACCTCACCATACTAATCTATAAGCATGGATTCTTTCTCTTCGCCTTAACTTTCTTCGGTCTTTTCTTAGGCGAACATCTTTTCATCATCTTCTTTACCTTCCTCGGAAAAAGCCTCTTCTTCTTTCTTGCTCCCGGTCCCACACTTCTTTTCCTTATCCCACTTTTTCGTCCTGGCGATCTGACTCGTTTTCTTCCGCCTTTTTTTTTACCCAGGCCACCATCCATTTGTTGTTGGCTAAGGTCAGGTTTGGAAACATTTATTTCGGTCCATTTTTTCTTGCTTTCTTCAATTTCGGTCTTTAGTTCTTCATTCTGTTTACAGAGCAGGTTATATTTACTTTCGAGTCTCGTGATTTTCTGATTTATTTCGCAAAACGAAGTGTCGGCCTTTCTTTTTACTTCTTTCAGCAACCGGATAATTTTACAGCAATCAGCCATTGGTGGGTTATAGAAAAAGCTGGATTAGAGTGAGGAAATTGGTGAAAAAACTCATTTGAAATAAATTAAAACGCCAAAAATTGTAATACTGGACTAGCAAACGTCACATTGTTGCTATGGTTTTTTTATATGATTTTTATTTCAACAATGATTATGGCTTATTTAAGGGGGCAATTTTTGGGTCTATTTTAAGAAGAAATCTTCATATAATATGATCGTATGTCCTAAACGTCCCAACTTTTGAGATAGAGGGTCATAAAATTTTCAAAAATAAATAATTTATTATTAATATCAGTAATACCATTTTAGATATTTGGGTGGAATTTTTTTAGTATTTTGACTACAGAAATCAATAGAAACACAATTTCTAAGCAAAAAATGCTTAATGCATTTTTTTGTAAAATGTATACTTTTCGAGTTAGGTAAAATTTTACTTTACGGACACCACGCCGATTTTCGAAGCATACGGGTTTTGGGGCGCTGATCACGAATCTTTTTTCCCGGAACCCTGGTTTTTGAGTTATAAGGCCTCCGAACAACCTCAAAATTCTCCTTCTTGAAACTGATTACAACAAATGGGAACATACACTAAATTTGGGACTTTTATATTAAACAAATACACTGAAATTTACAATAATTTATTGTCTATTTTAAGTAAAAATTATCTTAAATAAATCCACTTTTCTGTACCTTGTAAGAAGATATGTGATGTATAACTGGTTGCCTGATTATAATTAAGTTGTCAAGATATAAAAACTGGATTTATTTTAGGTGTTTTTACTAAAAATAAGCAATAAACTTTTGTAAATTTTAGTGTATTGTTTAATATATAATGCCCAATCAGTGTATGTTCCATTTTGGTGGTAATCAGTTTCAAAGAAGGAGGAATTTTGAAAATGTTCATTTTGAGGTTAGTCCACTTGGAGGCCTCATAACTCAAAAACCAGAAGTTGGAAAAACTAATATTTTAGATTTGTGATCAGCGCCCCAAAAAACCCCCGTATGCAAAAATTCATGAAAATCGGCGTGGTGTCCGTAAAGTAAAATTTTACCAAAAGCTATAAATAACAAAATTTAAGCTTTGAAAAAAATGAATCAAATGTTTTTTTTGTAATTGCTGTGAGATCAGTAAAAACCAAGTTGTGGTTTGTTAAAGGTTAGCTGTTATTCATCAAACACAAAATTTCAGGGTTTCAAAGGCAAATAACGCAAAATCTATGTATTTTTCCAGAAAAACCTATAATAATTTTTTTAAAGCATTCGCAAAGACCTTTCTTTAAAAAAAGATATATGTATATCGTAAAAGTTAAGTAAGTTATGATTAAAATAATGTTAGAACATATTTTTTTCAGTGCAAAAATCTTCGAAAACAAACCCCTAATTACCACCTTAATTAAAATGAGCCATAGCCCCTTTTTAATTCTTTTTATCTATGTATCGTAAATACATTCTAAAATTTTAACCGATCTAAATTGCTTAGTTTTGGAAGCCCAATACTGTAGAACAAAATTGTCCAGGCGTGCAGGGCAGCGGGAATAGGGGGAGTGGCCCCGCGGAGTTTGCGCAATGAATAGTAGGTCCGAGCCGGACTTCCATAATTCTTTGTTACTATCTATAAAGTTGACATCATCAAATGTCAAATTCAAGCAATCACTGTTTTTTTTTTTTTTGCACAAAATTGTTGGTTATTAAACGATACTACCATAGAATATTTAAAATTATTGTGTAATATTGGATTTTATATCATCTGATATAATATGGAAAGAAGCCTTCTATTTAAATGGTCGATATTTTTGTGAGTTTTGTATTTTTACCAAAAATCTTTGTAAATAAATAAAAACAGATTTTTTAAAATAAATTTCAAACATTGTATGATAGTTTCATGTACTTATCACCAATTTTGTGATAAAAGAAGGGCAAGATAGTGTAAATGAGTTTAATCTAATCCTAAGATTCTGGTTGTACATTAAAAAGTGAAAATTTTTATAACTGCTTTTAGGCATATACTTTTCACTAATAACAAACATTCATGAGACAGAATAACAGTGGTTAAAAATGTTTAATAACCTTTGGTACCTAGGTATCCATTGTAACAGTATCCGTTAAATATTATGTGTCTACAGTATGTCGAGCCTAAAGAGTTGATAATGTAAGTTTAAGAAACCAAAAATCTAATTTCTTTTTAAACAAATACAGAAAAAGCAAAAAGGAACTTTAGCATAAAATTGTACTTTCTTTCATTCAATTAGAGGGACCTGTATATATTAAAATTTGCCTGGTCTGTCCAGTAATTAATAATTTTGATTCTTTAAAGGAATGTACTAAATTATTAAATGAAATAAAAAAGGTACCTAAATGTAAACCTTATTTCTTTTTAATAATCCACAGAAATACACAAACATTGTGGAAATCATCTAAAATATAGTTAAGATTGCCTTAATTTTCTCACTGCTATTTCCTATGACATTTTCATTATTTTATTATTCATAATTAATATATTATTATTTTTTCGGTTACCTAACGTTACGTCTCATAAGAAGCACCTAATTTAAATATAAGAAATACTGACCTAAAGTAAAAAATGCCGGGTATGTTACCCTTGGATTTGCAAGACAAAACCATACAATCTCTAATCATTTTGTTACGATATTATAAGTAACAAACAATAAACACAAAATTATAGTCACAATTTAATAAACACTAATCACTAAAATAAGAAGGTTTTTATCAATCCAAAAAACTTCTGCAACCACAAAATATAGGTACTCACACAAAGCAAAACAATCGGCGCAAAGGGCACAAACCACAACGAAAATGACGAATGATGAGATGACGACGGTTGACGATACAGCGCGGATATAGTTTCATACGCGCCGCGCGCGCCCTCGCACCAAAAACCTTAGACAACCTAAGACCATTACGGCTCTCATAAAAGTATAATGTGTTGCCTAACTACACACTAATTTATCGGTGTGTAAGTAGGGAACACATTAAATTATTTCGTGGAATTTTGTTATTGCGCAGAATCGGCGGGGCCAACTCTGACAGTTATTTTCATACTGGGCTGGACATTTTTTAATCGACTGGGCCATAGCTTTGGGCTTCCATACACCTTTAAACTTTCTTGGCACTACCTTGTTTCAGCCCTTTAGACTTATCCCTTTAAAAAAGTAAGGGTTTTAAGCAATTTAACATATACCACCTAGAAAATAAAGAGCGCCCATCGGCATAATACAGATTTTAAAGAGGAGGGTATGTTAAGCTAAATCCTAAATTTTTATGCAAATCTATGCATTTTAAAAAAATTGCGAGGTTTTGCACTTTTTCAGCTTCGTTTCCTGGACTTACAGACTTTTTTAGCATGTCCTCTTTGAAATTCCGTTGGAAATTTGAAAATCGGTTGTTTAGAAAAATAGTTTAAAATTTTTGTTTGTTAAATGACCGTTTGGCTGTTTTTCAGTACTTCCAGCTATTCAAATCAATTTTTAACCAACTTAATCTTGATAAAATTCAATTTGCTTTTCACCATTTTCTTGGGCATAAAAAAACGAAAAATTTGGAGTACTCACAAGTCAGATTACTGCTTTCAGAATGATTTTAATATCAAAATTGGAATTTCTGAAAGTTACCTTCTCCGATTGACCAAATTTGCTGAGGTGGGGAGTGATCACGAATTCGAAAAAAATTTGGCATTTGTTTACGAGTATCATCATCATAAAAATCAAACTAACCTAATTTCACTATACCTCTTTTTGTCTAAAATTTTGATTGTTACACTAAAGTGGCACACAATATTTATAAACACCTTTAAAAAACCTTGTATTTTTATTTATTTTACACCTTTTTCCATTAAATTGCGAACTTTGAAGTTCAAAGGCAGCAGCCACATTTGTTTACAAAAAGGCTATGTTTTACATGGTTGCCACACCCGGGGCGTGTGAAAGTGGGGGTTTTAAAAATTTTGGGAAAAAAAATTTAAAATTAATATAAAAACAAGTTTTTAAAAGGTGTTGTGAAATATTGTGTCCATTTGGTAAAATCAAGAATTCTTAAAAAGAAGGGGGAAATATTTTAAATAAGGTTAGTTTATTTTCAACTTTGATGATGAATACCGTAAACGAAACTTTTGGAAAAAATTTTTTGAGATTGAATAAGCGCCCCAAACCCCGTATACCAAATTTGGTAAAGGAGAGGAGGAAAAACTTTCGGACAATTACCTTCCGGGGGTAAATATTTACCCCGGTTTGTAGATTAAGGAAAAAATGGTTTGTTGTTCGGGAGTTAAATTCACAAAATAAAAATATTATTTTATAGTATTTTTAATAAAATTGTTACTTTACTATAAAAAAGTTACTTTTTTTTAAATATTTTTCTCCGGTTAATTTTACAGTCCATAGTATTATTAAATAATCATAATGATCATACGCCATTTCCCGTGTCATAAAAACTATCAAAAATCGTCAATAACACAAAAAAAATCAAGTCAATCTAAAAAAAAGTGTAATTTATTGTTTTATAAATGATCATTATAGACTTGCTGTGTGATTTCAATGTAATGATATGAGTTTCAAGAAAAACAAAAATATTAGAACAGTGTTTATCATTAGAAAAATAATTATGTGACATCATTATCGACATAGAATTGTCAGAAAAAAATTAAGTACCACCTTTGGTACGCATGTCAAACTACTTTAGATACGTCAATAGTTTATAATGAAAAATTATGGGAATTCGAAAATAAGAAACAAGTATTCAATTTGCGTCTGTTAGGTACAAAAAGGGTTATCGAATAGATTTTATGGGGCCGTTCGAAATACGTCACCGACCTTTGCATTAGTCTAGTCGAGAAGTGTGTTTCCTACAAAAAATAGTTAAAAGGTTTCGAAAAATAGCGTTGCTCATTCGAGACGGAATGCAAATCTAAGAAAGACGTTGTGAGGATTTTTTGTGCCAATAAAAATCGCAATCCTTATTAACAAAACACGAAATAATAAAAAAAAGTAATTTCGAGTTTTGATCAGTGGCGGATGGTGGGTTAAAAAGTAAGGGGTTGCAATCCTAATGTTTCTTTAAAAAATAAATTAATTAATAAAAATAAATAGACAGACTTAAACATGGCTGTGTGGCACACATCCACGTATGTTTTTTATAAAGCTTAGCATTTTTTTACTTGACACAGATTGTTTTATTTTTAAATGAGGAAATGGCCTTTTTTATTTCCGCTTTATCAGCCACCAAACGGCTCTGAAATTAAACTTTGCACCGAATTCATTTTGAACACACAAAAAGAGGGCAATAATACTGCGCGATAACCAACAAATTATACTTCAATAAATCGTAAATCAGCTCGCGAGATAAACAAACGTTTGCAATCTATACTTCAAGTCCAAAATTTCTGTCAATGACGCATCGTTTCGCTTTTAGAGTGCCCCGGGGTTTGGGTGGGGTCAGAATCAATTCCAGTGGCGTACGCATTTTAGAAAATAAATGATAAAATTTCGTCAAAACATAAAAATATTTTTACAAGCAAAGTTATTTTCTCACATTTTCATCAACCCTTTAAATTAGTAACAAGCCTATATTATTTTGGTATATTCGGATTAATGAAAAATGTATTTTTTTGCTTAATTTTGCACACCTCCTATTTTAAGGTCATAGAACACAAATTTGAGTTTTTTGGCGATTTTCAACGTTTTTCCAAAAAAAATACATTTTACTTTTAATTTTACTTCTCTGATTTTATTTTGCTACATGAAAAAAATAATAAAATTTTAGTCTTAACATAAATTAAAAAGATGAAAGCAGAACGATAGACAATCCAAGTTACACCGACTTGCCAATTTACCAACCGATCTTGCAATCTCAATATTAAATACGATATTCACGCGCATTGCTTCATCAAAATATCCACTATATAAGGAACACGAAAGCTCCGAGATCATCAGCTTGTAGAATCCAAAACTATTTCGGGTCTTTCGTGTTCCATATTTAGGATTTCCATATCGAGAATATTTTTGATCAAACATTGCGGGTCGAGCGAAGCAAGGTTCGCATACCTTATAAAAATGTCATAAAGAAAACTATTACAACCTGGTAACAGGTCAACATTTTAGAATTTCGAGTTGAATTCGGATAAACGTTTTCTACTTTCTATTGAAAATTAAGGTTTTTCCTTACTTTTAAGTGTTTTTTTTAATATTAAATAGTATGAGTTATTTAAATATGTTTTCGTGCAAATGACAAATTTAAAGGAATATGTCGTAAATGGAATTAAACAATTCAATTATTATTATTTTTTAAATACTATAAGAGGCAGCCAAAAACAGCTTCTGATTCATGTTTAACAATCAAGAAGTAAAAAGTGTGCAAAAAATAGCGAAAAATCGCATTTTCCAGTATCCGCATAATTACTAATATTGATTTTTTTGCCTTTTAAAACACTGAATACCGTACGCGAATTAACTTTTGTTGTTGCGCACATCTCTGCAGCATCCAAAGTGGTTAGTTCTGGATTTCGTTCCCGAATCCATGGTAAACATTTTTAACCATTATTCGTTCTTTTAACGTTAACTGAGTTTTTTTTGTAGGCGGATAACTAGTTAAAGGTTGGTTAACATTCATAGTTTACAGAATTAAAAGCACTTAACAAAAACTAAATCTTTATATACAACTATATACACTAAATAAGATAAACTATTATTAAATTGGCACATAACAATATCTATATACTACAATTATTGAAATTTATAGTATTTAGAAAATACCCTGTATAGCAATTAAAATTTAAACTTACAAAATCTGTCCATAATCAATAATAACTAAATAAAATCATCGAACACCACGAAGACCCTGTCGATACGCTTATTTTCAACTCTCTTCAAGTTGTAAACTAAGGAATGTGCGTTGCCACTTTTATTGTCTTTCCGATAACAATGATTTCAATACATATTGGCGTGCTATTTTAAGGGGATCGCTGGCTGGTGATTTATTCTTGCGAAATATGACAACGTGGCGATGAAACTTTTGGCCGGTTCACTGTTATTTGAGCGGAAAAGTATATCATAGGCTTAAAAATCATTTACTAGTGTTAGATTTTATTCAGCCTCTTCGGCGGTTGGGTGCCGGTATTAAATGAGTCACTGACAGAAATTTTGGACTTTAGATATAACTGCAAACCTCATGCCGCTTATGAGCGCCAAATGCCAAGATAGGCAACTCCATATCTTACGCGTACTCTTAATGAATCCAATTGGGTTTCATTTTGATTGCAACCATCGTATCGGCATCGCTTCAAGGATGCGACGTGATTAAATTAATGATATTTTAGCGAAAGCAGTCAAGTTATTTAATAATTTGGCTGTTATTTCCAGATAATATAAATACTGATTTTTAAATAAAAAGAATGTGTGACTATGTAATAATTAAAATATACATTTTTAAATTTTATTTGAAACCTTTTTTGGGGTTGCGCAAACCTGCAAACCTAAGGAAGAGCCGCCACTGGTTTTGATTATAACTCAAAAACCAGGGGATATAGGGGAAATTAAAAGATCCTTGAAGAGAAAGAAATTTCCAAAGTTTCAACTTCCGGAGTTCTATCTCAATTATTTTTAAATTAATTTAAAATGGGCCTCCGCGCGACATTTCTGTTTGCACGCCCGCGGCGTCAAAACCCAGTACGTCACACTAAATAATTTTTTTAGGTTATTAAACATTAATTGAAAAAATTTAAATAATTATGGTTTATTCAGAACACTTTAAGCAATTTATTCCCGTTAAGAATTGAATTTAAAGTTAGTTTTTCAAAATGTTAGACAATTGTCAATTAACAAAATTGTTTCAAACTTTCGTCCTCATCGTACAGGGTGTCCAGTTTTCGTATGTTTTTCTTTACCAGATCTCTTATTATAAAAGATAGAAAGATGCGGTTTGCGGCTTACTGTCCTATTTTTTTGTGAAACTTTCAATGCTGTAATCAAAATTTTCATAGCCCTCTTAGTTTCTAAAATACAGGACGAAATTAAAGATCTGTATTTTTTTACTCGTCCCTGTATTTCGATTATTTGATAACTTATAAAAAAGGTAAATAGGGATTCTAATAGATTTTTTTACGTAGAATTTAGTGGCGTACTTATTTTTTTTTACCCAGGGCTATGAGATTTGAGATATTGGCCAAACTTAGTTATTTCTTAATGGAATACCCTGTATATATAATTGTCCATAAATATTTTTATGGAAAAGGTAAAAATTTCACGTTTTTCGTAAAAATATGGATTTCCACGCAGTAGGCTGTGGCCGTAAATATAAAACCACATTAATAATATTTTGAATACTTTTTGTAGTCGGTTGTGGCTAAGTGTTAAAGAAGCAATAAAACCAGTAACATTTATTCATTTTTTATTTCAATGTAATGGGTCACACATGTCATATTGTTTAAACTGCTCTCCACCGAGATGTACTGAATCGACCGTGGAGAGGGCACCCAGCAGCGAAGGAGAATCGAGAGACGCGCTGCATACAAGGAAGTTTTAAGGTGTATGGAAGCCCAATGCTATGGCCCATTCGATCAAAAAATGTCCAGCCCAGTATGAAAATAACTGTCAAGTTGGTCCGCCGATTTTCGCATAACGAAATTCCACGAAATATTTAGTGTTGTTTAACTACACACTGATAAATCATGTGTAGTTAGGCAAACACATTATACTTTTATGGAAGCCGATTGTTTTGCTTTGTGTGATTATATTTTGTGGTTGCAGAAGTTTTTTTGGATTGATAAAAACCTTCTTATTTTAGTGATTAGTGTTTATTAAATTGTGACTATAATTTTGTGTTTATTGTTTGTTACTTATAATATCGTAACTATATGACTAGAGGTTGTATGGTTTTATCTTGCAAATCTAAGGGTAACATACCCGGCATTTTTTACTTTAGGTAAGTATTTCTTATATTTAAATTAGGTGCTTCTTATGAGACGTAACGTTAGGTAACCGAATAAATAATAATATATCAATTATGAATTATAGAAAATGAAAATAAATAGCAGTGAGAAAAGTAAGGCAATCTTAACTATCTTTTAGATGATTTCACGGGTCCGGTGTAGTTTAGCTCCATTCGATTTGAAAAAATAAATATTACAGATAAAAAGAACACATTTTGTTTAGTAGATTTCCAAAAGAAAAAATCTGAAAAAAAAGCATTTTTGCAGAGAAAATGAAATTAAAAGTCGAAAAATACTATGTTTTTAGGTTAAGTAAAAGGCAGAATTTTGGACGTTGTCGGATCAAAAAAATTGTTCGACCGCATTTATGAAGAAATTTTACAATTTAATGAGGAAAACCTAACGACAACTAACCAAAAACTAACCAAAACTAGGTAATAGTTTGAAAGTTGTTGTTGGTTAGTTCGATTTGTTGTTTCTATAAAAAACTTCATTTCTGGTAAAATGGGAAAAAAACAACCTTCATAATAACAAATTATTAGAAAACATCTGGCAACATTGCTTTTTAAGGAGGGAAATCCTAAACAAAATGACATCGTATATCTCTTTTTGTAGATATTTTTTCACTTTTTTCGTGTTGGTCAGCTATATTACTTTAGTATTTTTATATGGGAAATAAAGAAATTATTTTATTTTGTGTTAATATGAGGAAAAATTAATTTTTCAGGCCCTATGTGTTTTATAATGGTTAACAAATAACTGAAAAAAATTATATCAAAATATTGCTGTTTAAAAATGGAGCTAAAGTTCACCGAAACCGATTTCCACAATGTTTGTGTATTTTTGTGGATTATTAAAAAGAAATAATGTTTACATTTAGGTACTTTTATTTCATTTAATAATTTAGTACATTCTTTTAAAGGATCAAAATTATTAATTACTGGGCAGACCAGGCAAATTTTTAATACAGGTCCCTCTAATTGAATAAAAGAAAGTAAATTTTTGTTAAAGTTCCTTTTCGCTTTTTTATTATTTTGTTTAAAAAAATTTAGATTTTTGGTTTCTTAAACTTACATTATCAACTTTTTAAGCTCGGGCATACTGTAACCATAATATTTAACGGATACTGTTACAATGGATACCTAGGTACCAAAGGTTACTAAACATTTTTAACCACTGTTATTCTGTCTCATGAATGTTTGTTATTAGTGAAAAGTATATGCCTAAAAAACAGTTATAAAAAATTTTTTCTTTTTAAAGTACAACCCCAATCTTAGGATTAGATTAAACTTATTTACACTATCTTGCCCCCTTTTAAAATTTCAAAATTGGTGATAAGTACATGAAACTATCATACAATGTTTGAAATTTATTTTTAAAAAATCGTGTTTTTATTTATTTACAAAGATTTTTGGTAAAAAATACTAAACTCCCAAAAATATCGGAATTTAAAAAAAGAAGGCTGTAAAAGTGGCGCCATTTATTCTTTCCATATTATATCAGATGATATAAAATCCCAAAATTACACAATAATTTTAAATATTCTATGGTAGTATTGTTTAATAACCAACAATTTTGGGGCAAAAATAACAAAAAAACAGTGAATGCTTGAATTTGACATTTGATCATGTCAACTTTATAGATAGTAACAAAGAATTATGGAAGTCCAGCTCTGACCTAGTATTCATTGCGCAAACCCGCGGAGCCAATCCCCCCATTCCCCCTGCCCTGCACGCCTGGACAATATTGTTCTACAGTCTTGGGGTTCCATACACCTTTAAAAATTCCTTGGCTGCGATATCGCGAATTTTCCTCGACGCGCTAGGTTCACAAGCCCTTTTTAACAATGTTATCAAAAAATTTTGTGCCGTTGTAAAAATTCAAATCGGATCATTTGCCCAATATTCAGGGTACTTGCAAAATAAGGGCCTAATTTGTTTATAGTGCGATTGAATAAAAAATATTAATGCGACAATTTTCATCTTTCGGCAGTTTAAAGTATTTGTTTTTTGACTATCATTTCCCAAAAAAACAGCCCTTTAAAATTGAAAATTAATGGA
>JAHBCN010010195.1:0-32494 GCA_019359885.1 Listronotus oregonensis | reverse complement strand
TTAGAATCATCATCAACTTTGTTTTTTAACTATGAAAAGTGTCTAAACTAATATTCCCACTAAAATGAAGATGTAAAATAACGACTTGAAATTTAAAATGTTGTCCATATTTCTTAACATATTAACGATATTTTTTGAAATGGTCCTAACTTCCCTATGCATGGATGACTTAGGTATGTGGAATTCTCTATCAACATCCCTAGCTGAAGATGTTGGATTTTCTTTAAAATGTTGGTTAACTGCAGCATCTTGTTGTCGATTTTCTTCAACGTACTTCTTAGGGCGTGGTTTTTTAAAACTTCCGAATTTAAGCAAATTTGTAACCAGTTTTCGAAAGTATGTTAGTTTAGGATGCTGCCTTTCAGGAAAATTGTCGAAATACGTTTACGCAGCTATATTAACATTTCTATTGCTTTGGAAATAACGTTGCAAAATATCAAGTTTTTCTTTAAATAATAACCATTTTACAAAGTTGAAAAAATTTTAATAACGTACCCGAGCTAACCTGATAATGACGCTAGATGACATTCGCCGGAATCAAGGCCAACTGAGAAAATATTTGTTTTTTGAAGCGGATGAGGTTATAAACTCCTAAATTATAACATGTTATACATTATTGAAATAAGAATAAAAAGCACTAATTGGATGCGAAAAAATCCAATATGGCGCCCATATGAAAAAGTAAAGTTGATGATGATTCATCAACTTTAATTTTTCATATGGGCGCCATTACATTTTGTTGTAACACGGTATTAACGCTATAGCTATGTTCGCGAAACCCATTTCTGTAAAATATCTGTTCAGCTTATCTATTTTGCCAATTGCTAATATTTTATTGTTTACAAAAAAATGACGTTCGCTGGAATCAAGGTCAACTGAGAAAATATTTGTTTTTTGAAATAAGTGCGGTTATAAACTCTTAAATTATAACATGTTATACATTGTTGAAATCAGAATAAAAAGCACTATTTGGCTGCGTAAAAATCCAATATGGCGTCCATATGAAAAAATAAAGTTGATGGTGATTCTAAAAAGCCGAAACGTAGAAAATAAAAATTGACTACCCGGTCATATTCTAAAAAAAATTGCTTTGAAGAAGTTTTTACAGATTTAAAAAATTTTCACTTATAAAAAAAATATGGCCGATTTTCGAAAATGCATGTTTCAGGTTTTTTCTAAATTTATCAAAAACCTGAATAGATAAAACCATGTAGTAAACGGGATTAGCGTACTAACATAATTGTCCAAAAC
Source organism: Listronotus oregonensis (assembly GCA_019359885.1). Classification (NCBI taxonomy): domain Eukaryota; kingdom Metazoa; phylum Arthropoda; class Insecta; order Coleoptera; family Curculionidae; genus Listronotus; species Listronotus oregonensis. The sequence continues at coordinate 31,243 of JAHBCN010010195.1, read as the reverse complement.
TTTTCCCATTTAACCGATTTTCTATCTATCGTGGTTTCCAAGATCCCCATACATTCCCCACGAATTTGGGACACACTGTATAAATATTTTTGATAAGATAAATATTAAAGGAGATATAAACGAAAATGTAATTTTAACAAAAAATTTCAGTCCAAAAAATCTAAAAAATGTCTTTATTTTTGTGATTTTTGGGTTTTTTTTATTATAAATAATTTATTTTATTTTTTAAAATCTTAAATCACTTAAAATTTGCAGAAAAAAATCAAAAATAAAAAAAATAGTTTTTAAATTTTTTCCAGGTGTACCTTAAAAAATCCTGAAAACTCGATTGTTTTGATTATAATTCGAAAAATGTTCATTTAGATTCGTGTTCAGCGGAAAACAATACTCCAAAAAATTTTAGTCGACAACCAGCACACACCACTTTTTTAATGGACCTGTAATATCAAAGAGACAGTAGATGGTATTTTAAAGAAATATTTATTTGGCTTTTTCCCAGAATAAAGATATTTTTATATTATTTTTGAAAATTACACTTTATTTATATATTATACAGAGCTAGTCTGCTCTTGCAATAATAGTTACAAAAACATGAAAAGATATATTATAAAAGATTTAATTTTTTATAAAATTGAATTATTTTTAATTAAATTATATGAAAACAAAAATTAAGCTTAGTTATAAACTTTAGCAACCCATTACACACATACACACATACACACACACACAAAAATTAAGCTTAGTTAAAAACACGGCGTGCGAAAAGTGAACTTTTCTGCACGCCGTGCGGAAAAGTAAAACTACTCTAAAATCTTACAGGTAAGCAAGATTTATATGTATTTTAGTAATTGTAGGCTATTTCATGCAATATACGAAGCCATTGCAAGTTTTAGTTTATTCTCTTTTTTGTTTGTTACTTCGTAATTTTCAATATTTCAACTAAAACACAAAAAAACATTTTTTTAATTACCCTGTATGATAATAATAAATGATTATGACAAGTCAAGCAACAATATGTAATCTTGGTGATTTTAACACATGTCAGATTTTTTCTTCGTTTCCATATGAACAAGCAATTGCACAAATGAATTTCAATACAAAGAAGCATTTTTAATGAAAAGGCGTCATAGTATCTTTTTTTAATTAAATAAAAATCCGACAAAAATAATTATTTAAAATGAGTAATTCCGATGAGGCGCTACCAGATTCTATCCTGGATGTAGCAAATACCGTAACTTTAAATTTATTACCAGCAAAATCTCGTGAAAAATATGAGAATCAATATAGTCATTTCGAAAACTGGTGCTCCAGCAAGGGGACAAAAAGTATTGGCCTATTTTGCGGATTTGCAAAAAACATATAAACCTAATACTTTATGGAGTAAGTACTCTATGTTAAAATCGGTCCTCAAAGTGAAAAGGAACCTTGATTTAAGTTTATATTTCAAGCTAACATCACTACTTAAACACCAAAACGTGGAATACCGGCCAAAAAAATCGAGAAATTTCAGCAAAGAAGAAGTTTCAAGATTCTTCTAATAAAAGTTGCTACAATTTTTGGATTAGACGGTGCTTGTAGGAGAGATGAACTTACAAAAATAATGATTGATGACATACAGGATAATGAAAATTTGATAGTGGAGAAAATTCCTGACAGTAAAAATAACACTTCCAGAATCTTTGTAGTGTCCGATGAAACAAATAACGGACTTTATCTGCAATTGTACCGAAAATATGCAAATTTGCGAAAACCACATACCCCACACAGACGTTTTTTTGTCCAGTATAAACAAGGACAAGGAGCATGCAGTACGCAATGTGTGGGAATAAATTCAATAGGTAAAATGCCTTCAGAAATTGCTGCATACCTAAAATTAAAAAATCCAGAAGAGTACACTGGACATAGTTTTCGTAGCGGATTCTGGAGAAGGAATTACCAATGTCAAGCGACTTGGGGGCTGGAAATCAACGGCTGTAGCTGAGAGCTACATTGATGAATCCACAAATCAGAAAAAGGATATGTCGAATAAAATATTGACCATGAACAACTCCCCTCCTGAGCTAAGTCAACCTTCATCATAAGCGCTTCCATAAGCCACCCGCTAATTGAAATTACAGGTTCTGCAATTAATTTACAATATGCCAATAACTGTTCTTTTGTTGTAAATGTTATTAACAAATAATTCCCATTTATAAATATGTTGTACTAGTTCTTTCAGATTAAACATAATTTAAAAAATAATCATTGCTTTAATATTGGTATTATCTGACGCTCGTAGGAAAAATTTTGTTCCTAACGCTTGCGCAAAGTGACTTTTCCGCACGCGACTGCCGTTGCCCGAACGACGCGAGGCGGAGTTGTTAGGAAAATAACTATTAACGTCTCTTATGGGAAAATTTATGCATGAGTGAAATATTCATTACAATATTTTGCTGCTGGCTTCCTTAAATATTCTATAAAGCTTACTATATTCCTTCTTTTAAGCTATATCACTGAACATATCTCTCTTTAGATTTAATTCCTGCCAAAGTAATTTACGACCCTACTGTGCCTTTTTACAGGGTGGTTGTTTCAAGTGCGTATCCGTTTCCCAAAACAAGGCAGCTGTTTTACACTCCACTTAAAACACATAACATAAACCCGCAAAAATGTGATACGGTAGTAAATGTTTTCGGCTATCTCACTCACACGTTTGGTAATAAAGAAGAAAGAAGGTGTCATTTTTATTCTGGGTAACATGTTCTTGTGTCGCGTATCGCCTACAACAATGGGGTGAGCAGGAAAATAATGTTGGTCGCGTTCCGGACGTTAAGTCCTTTTAACCATTGTTTAAAAGTAATCGGTATGGGATTGTCATTGGCGTAGTCATGGGGATGATATTCTCTTAAAGGTTCAATTTTTTTTTTATCTTGGGACAGTCCACGAAGGCTGATGCCTAAGTACTAACGTACTGTGGGTGTCTTCAGAGTGGTGAGAGGGAGTTTGTTCACACGGGACTTAAATTTTTGGAGATCGGGAGGAGAAGGAAATACTTCTGCGGGCAGCTGGTTCCATAGCCTTGACACTCTAGGGATAAAGGAACGAAGAAAGCGGGAAGTTCGGGGCCTCTCTAACTGAACTGTAAAAGGATGCATAAAACTTGCACTACGTGTTGCTCTGTTGGGAGCGGCCAGAAAGGCCAACTCCTCTGAGCAGAAGCCGTGAAAATACCTATAGAAGAGCGACAGATCCCCTACAGCTTGACGGTGGGCAAGAGGAGGAAGTCTTTCTGTGAGCATTGGATCATTAATAAGACGAACGGCTCTTCTTTGAATGAGGTCCAGAATGCTAAGTGTTGTGGGGGACGCCATTCCCCATACATGAGAACAATATTCCAAAGAGGGTCTGATTTGGGATACATACAGAGTGTACAAATTGGAAGAAGAGAAATATTTTCTGGCTCGGAAGAGAAAGCCAATCTTTTTTGAAGCTGCCGAAGCTATGGATAAAATGTGTTTGTGCCAGTTGAGGTTATTCTCAAAAGTAACGCCGACAAGATTAAACGACTCTTTGTTCTGCAGAACTTGGCCGCTCATATGTAAGGGATGAGCATTTGCAGACTTTTTTTGCGACAGGGAACATGATTGTGTTTTCGAGGCATTAAACTGAAGAAGATTTTTGGCGCCCCAATCCAAGATAAGTTTGAGGTCCTTTAAAAGAGATATCTGCATTGACCTGCGCTTGTTTTCGAAATCAGGATTACACGGTGGCTTAATAAATTGAATACTACAGTGAAGGGTACTATCGTCAGCAAAACTATAAATGGGATTGATTGTGGAAGAGAGAAGATCGTTAATGTGTAGAAGAAACAGCGTGGGTGCCAGCATTAAGCCCTGGGGCACCCCAGCATTAATTTGGTAGAAGCTGGAGGAATGATCTACACTAACTGATATACGTCGATTAGAAAGGAAACTGGAAAGCCAAGAGCAAAGCTTAGGTGGAAGACCGTACGAAGGAAGTTTGTTAAGAAGCCCATCATGCCAGACCTGATCGAAAGCTTTGGATATGTCAAGAGCAACGATCTGGGATTCACCAAGAAACTCAAGGGACTTGTTCCAGTTGTGTGAGACAAAGGAAAGAAGATCAGCTGTGGATCTAATGTGACGGAATCCATATTGTCTATCATGTAAGATCGTATGTTTTTCCAGATACTTTAAGATTTGGGAATTAATGAATTTTTCCATTACTTTGCAAACAACTGAAAGAAGTGATATAGGTAATTTTACAAAAAACAATAGTGTACTATTTAACACTATTCAAAAATATTGACTTCTTAAAGCACTGTTACAGAGTTTTAAAATATGTGATTAGTTTAAAGAATTGTAGGAAGTACAAATTATTTAATTTGGGGTAATATACGTTGTACTAAACTGAATAACAAAAATTTTACTTACATATATAATTTTAACTCTCAAACTTTTTTACGATGTTTATGAAAAACTAAGCTTATACTAAACAACAACTAAGGATTTTTTAAAAAATTAGTCTCATTGATTGTTACAATACAGTTTTTAAAATATTAATTAATAAATAATGACAAATTAAACTCATTGACCTGGTGAAAGAACTACACCAAAAACAATGTGGCAACAAAGCATGTAGTTAACCTTTACTAATTGTTTTTGAAAAACATAGTTGCCAGATTTTACAAACGAACAGTTAGTCGTATGGGATTGGCAGGAAATAGAACAGTCAGAGCAAAAATTTGTGGACTTAGGAGTAAAGACTCATAAAAAGTGCAGGAAACATTTGATTTAATAAAAATTATTTAAAATAATTTAAAAATTACGAATAATCTTTTTTAGAATTTTGGGATACACCAAAAATGGCTGAATGAAAAAATTCTGAGACTTATGCAAAAATTATCAAAAAATTTATACGTATTCCTGAATGACACTGAATACTTTTTGTGTAAAAAAACTTGTTTTGTAAAAGCGATCATTTTCGACATAACGGGTATTAATCAATAAATAAATTGACCAATATTTTACTCTAAAATGTGTCAGCTTTGGAAAAAAAGATTAGAGTCTTTGGGATCTTTACCCTAATAAATGCTAAATGACCATGTCTGCCGAAATCTACAAAAAAGTTATAAAATTTTTTTTACATAATTCTCAAAATTTTTCATTTGGCCATTTTTGCAGAGATCTAAAAATGTGTTTAAATTTATAAAACAGATTATTCATATTCCTTAAATGATTCTGAACAATTTTTATTAAATCAAATTTTTCCTGCACGTTTTATGAGTAAAAGTCTGTTTCGCGTAAAAAATTAGTTTCCAAATGTAAACAACACAAATATTCTTGAGGATGTTCTTTGGTTTCAATAGGATGGCGCGCCTTTACATTTTGTTAAGATGTGCGCGAATATTAATTTAAATGACGTGTTTCCAGGTCGCCCTATGGCCTCCTAGGTCACCTGACCCAAGTGCAATGGATTTTTTCTTCAGTTCGAGCATTTACTTGACTTAAAAGTAGAGTAGTTCTAAAAAATCTTCGTGGTTGATATCCATTTTTTAATAAAGGGATTCTTCATTCAATCGAAAATTTGTCGCAAACCTTTCACTTTAGGAATAGGACATATGTCTAGAATGTGCCGATGAGTCTAAAAATGCAATAATATTCACGAAAAAAAATTATAATCTGATATATCTCAAATGGGTCATCCTGTATAAAAGGCATAAGTATCAAAACATGCGGCATTAAGTAAGTCAATAGACGTGTTTCATCGTTTTTATCAAAATTAATTACCCAGATTTCAACCGAATTTAATCAGGACTTTTGGTCCTTACTGTATATTTCAGTAATGCTCACATTTTAAAAAGGGCCTTAGTCACCATTTCAACGCACCCTATGTCACCCGTCATATCGCTCTTTTGTTTTAGCGCTCGGCCACGCGAAAAAAACAACAGAAGTTCGATTGTTTTAATAGGCACTCTACGATCATAACTGGAGAGTTTTTAGTATATGGGCATTGTTTAGGGGCGAGATGGAAGGTAGTTATTTTGACAAGAGTGCTTTCCTTGAAGGGGGTAACGAGGACTCCGTTTTAAATGGGGGGCTATAATAGTTAATTTTAATTGGTTTTCAACCCCTTCACTGCAAAAAAAAATCCGTCATAATATTAAAAATGTTGGATATTAGTTTGAATTCGTTGATGAACGTTTTCTTTCTCAGAAACTGGTACAACAGAATTTGGTACATGTATTTTTTGAACACCCTGTTTAGTAAACGTTTTTTTTCCTTTTTATAAATGTTCTGTTTGTGTATTTTAATAAAAAACAGAGAGGTGAATAATCCGAAACAAAACGATGATAAATTCGTTAATTGAGCCAGTGCCTAAGACAGACGCCGCGTAAATAATGACCTTTCAAATTTCTGACAAAAACAAATTACCTCGAATTTTCCGTACGCCTCGCGAACATTTTTGCTGCACGTTTAACAAATTGCAACAAATTATGCAGTTTATAATTTATTCCGTGTTTCTCCCCGGATCATTTTTTACGTTTGATCCCGGTAATGCTGTTGCTTAAACTCTAAATAATGGACCCTAATATTCCACGTAATTGGTTTTTATTCTTACCGATTCGAATTTATGTAATATTTTTAAAACTTTAATATATTCACGTATAGTTCGATCAGTATAAGAATGAAAATTCGGTGCTCTTTAAAAAAAAAAAACATAAAAAGTAGCTTAGAGGGTGATTGATTTTAATTGGAGGCCGCCTTTGCTTGTGAACTATTTTTCCAGACACTTGCGGAACGCGGCACAATATAAAAAGCAAAGGTGGCCGGCAGTTCAAATCAAACCTTTTAAGCTTCTTTTTATGTTGTTTTTTTCTTTTCAAAGGAAACGAATTTTTATACTTATACTTAACTATATGATAATCCATAAAATAATTTTTAGTGAACGATATCTAAACCAATATCCCGAGCAAGTGCAACTGCATAAAAATCTGTTTGCTAGTGATGAGCAAAGCAAGACCAAGACCAAGACCGGGCTAGTCTTGGTCTTGGTCTTGGTCGTTAAAGTCTGGTCTTGGTCTTGGTCTTGCATGAACAAAGAAGGTCTTGGTCGTGGTCTTGGTCTTGCACAACCTGGTCTTGGTCTTGGTCTTGGTCTTGCTGCAAGAGTCTTGCTGGTCTTGCTTTTTTTTGGTAGTAATAATTTAAACTAAGCAATCTTAAATAAAATATATTTTTTAATACTTACAAATAAATAAAGATGGAGACTATATTTTTGCTTTAAAATTTTAAAATATACCAATTTTAACCTTACATGTACATTTAAATTATTTGATTAAAAAGGATATTTTAAATGTAGGGGTTTATTTATTTATAGCGCTTCATTTTAGTGATAGGAAATATTTAAATTTTCTTTAAAGAAGCATATAAAATTACAATACTGAGTACTCTGAGGGCAGAAAAAAACTTTTAATTTCAACCAGATGTGAAATTTTCATGAAAATGATTCTGATATGTAAACATTGGTTTCTAATTCAAAAAAAGGGTATTTAGGAAGCTTTTCAGTTCAAATAAACTTTCTATGTTCAAATTAGTCAAACATTTGCCGTACAAATACTTTATAAACATCCTGCATATACAAGGTAGCTCGATAGTGCGACAAAGATCGATATATCCGAAACCGTTCATAATGGTAACTGAATATACAAAAATTATAGAAAAAAGGGCGTAAAATATAAAATTATTTTCTATTTCAGAACCTTCCAAAAAACCCACTACCACTCAAGATAACTTCCTTATTTTTAGCTTTTAACCTAAAATAGAAAAATTATAGCAAAAAATTCATTTAAAAAAATCGCTTCCCTGTATATTATGCTGGAAATTTTTGAATTGTCATATAGGTACAATGTCGACGTAGATGGTTTTTTATATATCATTTTCGGTTTTGACAAAAATGACGTCATCATTATACTTTTGGCATTGTTTTGACTTTTCCGTCTAAACCGGAAGTGAAATTTAAAATTGTAAAAAATTAAAAAGTATTCCTACATCACTTTTACATTTATATCTTAGTTTAAAGAAGCAATCTAATGATGCCACTTCTTACAGTGTGGCACAAAAATAATGTTTTCCTGGATTTTGGAAATTTTTGATCCAGTAAGTGGCATCCCTAGATACCTAATTAAAAAAAAAATAGGAATAGGTAAGTAATTTTCAGCTTCTATAACTTTTGTACTCTTAGTTTTCCTCTGTCGTAAACGGTTTTGGAGATATCGAGCTTTGTCGGACCATTGAGTCACAATCTTATTATTTTTTAAACATGTTACTGAATCTACTATAGTTATCGTTTTTAGATAATTTTATTAAAAAACGAAGTGATCGATTTAATTATTTTTTATTAAAAAAACCTGTTACTCATAAAATAATCGTCTTTTTAGGCAGTTCTCGACACATTTTTTGTCATGTCTGTATGAAATACCTCTGTATATTGAATATAAAAATTGAATATTATAATTTAAAAAAAAAGTGACAAAAGTGCAAGAGTCTTGCAGGTCGGTCTTAGTCTTGCGTAGTCTTGCACCCTCGGTCTTGGTCTTGGTCTTGCATACCCCGGTCTTGGTCTTGGTCTTGCAAGCGAGAAGGCGTCTTGGTCTTGTCTTGGTCTTGGTCTTGGTCTTGCTGCAAGACCAAGACCAAGACCGCAAGACCAAAACCGGTCTCGCTCATCACTACTGTTTGCTAAACCTAATAAAAATTTGGCGGAATTTGAAAGCTTTAATAAGCCTAGAAATAAATATGGGCGTAGAATTGATTCCGAGGAAAAAGAAAATATTTTGAATATGGTAAGATTTTAGATCTGTAATTGACTTAATTTCGCTATTAACGTTTTTCTATTTTAAGGTTAATATTCCTCCTCGCAGCTCAACTAGGCATTTTGAAAATGAGCGCTGCGAACACCTAGAATGCGAATATAGCGAACATTAAATTCAAATAATTATCGACCTTATAAAATCCATTTAACCCAAACACTTAGACCTGGTGATAAATCAAAAGGTGAATTTTTGTAATTGGCTTCAGAATAAACTTGAAGAAGACAACGATTTTCTGTCGAAAGTAATATGGACCGACAAGTGTAAATTCTCAACTCACATTATTGGTCGATAGAAAATCCCCGACTTCTTTTAATGTGTAGTTGGTCGATAGTTATTTTATAATGTGTAGTTTGCCATGTGGAATAATAAAGTTATCTGCCCTATAATATAGCAGGGTAGCTTAACATCCGAGAGATATAGATAATTAATATTAAATAATATTCTCGAGCAGTTTGAAAACGAGCCACTAAATATTGTGCGGGAGTTATGGTGGCAACAGTACGGCGCCCCTCCTCACAATGGTCGGGAAATAACAAACAGTTTACATATGCTGTTTCCAAATAAATGGATTGGAAACCAGAGAGACCTGTACGATGGCCTGCCAGAAGTCCAGACTTAAATCCACTGGACTACTTTTCATGGGGATATTTACAAAATCGTTTGTATCGTGAGATACCAAATGACGTATTTGAACTGCGACAAAATTTAATTCGAGAAATTAAACCTATTCCTGCTAGGTTCATTCAACGATCGATACTACAATTACACAGGCTTAGAGCAAAATGCATTCAAGCGAAGGGTTTTCAATTTGAATATCTTTTATGACTTTAAGTTAAGTTTGTTTACCTATGTGTTATTGTTTTACGCTATTGAAGATTTCTTAATCATTTAATAACATAACAAATGTCTGTTAGTTAATTTTGTTGTTGCTATAGGGCAATAATTTTTTTTAAGTTATTTTAGATCGCTTGATTTGGTTCCTGTTTTTGAAAAAATAACGCAATTTTTTTTTAGTATGAAGGCAGATTTATGCTTGATGTAATTTAACGTCGAAACGTTTAATAACATAAAAAGTGAAATCCGAAAAAAACATGCTGGTCTGTATTTTAAAAAATAAAGTTAATGATGGGCCAAAAAAAATTGAAACGTCGTTTTCAAAAACTCATGTCATTTTGTAGAAAAGAAAAAGTGGCAATACAAAAGAGTAATTTATTTCATAAAATATGTTGAAATAAAGTCTAGAAAAAATAAAAATTTCGGTTTTTTTTTGTATATTTCCAAAAGTAGTCTAAATTTTCTTAATTTTTGAGCATTATTTAATTGAGCACCAAATTGCGCAACTTTGCTACAATTTAAACTATTTCGTATCTCTTATAGTACCCGAGATCCCAATGGTCACCCTCAAATTTGGGACACCCTATACATACATTTACAGATAAATGTTTTCAAATAGTTTGACTTTAACAGGTTGCTGATCTATCATTTTGAGAACATACCAATTTATATGATAACTTGTGTGGAAGACTAATAAATAATATTTTAATATCCACTGCCAATAAGTCATTTCGAATAAAAAGTGTTGTTATTATGTCCATATTGCAGATATTCTCTAAGCATATAATTCCCTTTATTAAAAATTTTTCGAGATTTGTCCTCGAAGTCAGAGGTTCCATATTGTTTAAACCTCAGTTTTATAGTTTAAAATTGCCACATCGTCCGCTAGTTGGAAAGTTTTAACTGTCGAAACCGGATCCTTACAAACAGACGAGAGACGCGACCGCCTCGGAAAAGTAAATAAAACGAGTACTTGGAAAAGTTTTAATGGATTTTATATGAGCGTCTCAAAAGCTATAGCGACACAATTTGTATTTTAAATTAAAGACAATATGATATTTATTTAAGGGATCTCGGCGTTTACGAAGTCCAATTGGAAAGTTGGGTTTAATGGAAATTTTATGCCATTAGCGTACTTTGATAAAGATCGTTTAACTTGGCCGGTTTGTTGAATGAGCGAATAATGCATAGAAAATAAAGTGGTTGAGGCTAAACAAATTACAAAAATATAAAAAGCTTTTCTGGATCTTTAAAAGTAACTTATACTATGAGACGAAAATAATAGTCAGGGAAATTGGGCCCTACTTCAAAAATATTACAGTAAGAGCTGCCAAAAAATATTTTACAATCTACAATAGTAACAAAGGCCCACAAAAAAAGTGGTGCGGGTTGGGTGTCGGACTAGGATTTTCTAACGTAGTTTTTTCCGCTGTAGTCAAAATTGAGTGTCAAACACCAAATAGTCGAGAAAATGCGTAATTTCAGATATTAACGGTTTAAAAAAACCTTTAATTAAGGGTTTATAACCTTTTTCACTAAATGCAATATTTTTTGAATTATAATCAAAAAACCGCATTTTTACACACAAAAAAAAAGATTTTTCAAAATAAGAACATAGATGGTTTAAAAAAAAATATTTTGTTTAGAAACCCTGTGCTATTAAATTAAAAACATGTTTTTGTTCTAAGGATTTTAAAAGTCTTAAAACAAAACATATATTTCCTTAGTCGATTTATTCATTTTAATACCATTTATTTCAAAGTAAAAATTTCATTTCTCATTGCGAAAAAATGAGTCACGTAAATTAAAATCATATAAAGTCACAATTTAAATTCAAAGCTATCTTGAATTAAAATAATAAGATATGAAAATAATTATTCCAATTCTTAAAATTGAGAATATATAAACTCTTGTTTTGTAATATAAGTTTCACTATTTTAGCAACGGATTCTTTCAGTTAAAACCGCCTTTATCTCATTTTAAAATTTCAAGATCTCATTCCAAGAACTTCTTGATTTTGGTAATATACCATGTCAATACCAGAAATAGGTGCAACAACATCTGTACTAGTATATGTGAAATAGAAAAAGATAGACATAGTAAGCCGCTGCGGTGATGTCCGTGATTTTGGTGTCTCCTTTCACGTCTAGAGATTAGTTGTGGTTAGTTTACTAGTATTATTGATACGACCTTGTGTGTGAAAATTTTAAAAATCTAAATCGGGAATTTGATGCTGGTAAGTATTTTTCATTATTAAAATATTATTTATACCTCTTTGCTTTGGTACTATACCTACTTAATGTAGTGAAATAAAACTAAAACAACTTCTAACTTCCCCAAAATTGATAAATATCTACCAAAACGTTTGAATAATTTTTGTACTGTCCGCCATTATCAATAGATGCCCATCTATTGACATGAACCACAACGACGCCGACGTTATTAGATAAATTAGATTAGCACCAAGGTAATTAATAATTCAATGAGTTTTCAAGAGATATTGGACAGAAATTGGACTTAAAAAGAATTTTAGAAAAATTATGTTAAATATAGAAGATTTTTTACATTTTTATAATATTTTTATACAGGGTGTTCTTTACAAAACGCTAGCACATATTACTAAGACGAAAAGAACTTTTACAGACACCCTCTATATAATTCGCAGGAGATCAATGGAAACCTTTATGACAGAAATTGGTTAGGAAATTATAGTTGGCCAGGCATAAGTTTTTCCCATTTTTTAAAGCCTGCATCTCTGGCCGATTTTAAAATACAAAACAAATTTTAAAAGTGATAAAATTATTAAATTTTGGTTGTCGGTACATACAGTCTGTTTTACTTTACTTTTTAGGTAATTATGGAGATACTCATTTTAAAAGGAAACGTCAACCACCAGTTAAGTTCAAGTTGAACCAAGTTTAAACCAACCTTCTACAACCGGCCCATATTACATTTTACCATAAAAGACTGTTTGCCGCTTATTGAGATATTTTATATTTAAAACTAAGGAATGTTTCTGTGTTAAGTTTTCAAAGATTAGGGATAACTTGAGCTTGTATTATTTAGAAATTTTAGTATTGTTTTTTTTACTGCTAAATAATATATATTAAAAAAAATAAATAAAAACTGTTATAACTTTCAGCAAGTTTTTTTATTTTACTCATAGGTACCTACTACGTTTTCAGTGTAGTTACAGAATTCAAAAAGTAACTATGAATTTTGCCCCAAATCTCTTTGGATCCGAAAAAAAATTGTGTTTTTGAAATACGACAACGGCATTGTCTCTGATTAACATTTTGCATATTTTGTTTCATGAGTCTGGATGTTTAAATAAACAGGGTGTTTTGGAAGAAAAAGCAAATATTTTAATAAGGGATCTTGGACGTGGAAACTAGAAAAAAGTTCATATAAATGCTGGTACGAAAATGCATTTTTGTCCACTGTGTTGAAAGTTTAAATAAAAAATAATCTTCCATTTATATTACAAAATTGGCCAATTTTACATAAACCTGTTAGGTTTAACTAAAACTTGCCAAGAGGTTTGCCAAGACTAATTTTTCCTGTGTCTCGAAGCATTTCCGGACCCACATTTATATGTTTTTTTTTTCATATTTTAAACTCGAACTTGACGTCTAAAATAACCCATTGAAAAATTTACTTTTCGTCCCAAACACACAGTATACCTATTTAATAATACAGACTCATGAAACAAAATATTGAAGGTGTCAAAATAAAAAAAATATTTTTCAAATAAATTTAAATAGTATCACAATAGAAAGAAATAGGGATTTAAAACTGAGATCCTAAATTACATGAAGTAAATAAATAAGGTATTAAAACACGCCCTTGTAATATGTTACACTGAAGAACAATTTCTTCAGTTTATGATGCAAATTTCTTAAATTGAGAAACTTGAGCCTTGTATTATGTAGTAATTTTATCAATTAAAAATATCAAGGTTTTTAAATGAAAATCAACACATTTTAAAACAAGAAACAAGTCTCTCATATTGAGAGCATCAGTATTTTAAAATAATGGTATGAAAGATTCTGATTAAAAGATTATTTTTTTAAAATATGTAATTAGTTATTTTATCTAAAATCTTGAATATCTTTAAAGCAAAAACATTTTTTTTCGGATTACGTCCATGGAAATAAAGAAATTGGTTTCTTCATTTGAGAGAATATTCTTTTGCCACATATGAAAGTCAACATGCTCTCAAAATGAGGCAAACGCGTTTACAATAAGATATTCGTTTTTTGAGTGTAGGATTTTTTTTTAAGGTATACTGAAAAAAAATTGAAAATTAATCTTTTTATTCTTGGATTGTTCGGCTAATTTTGAGTAATTTGGGTTTTAAATGAACAAAATAAATAGGGGACACTATCGTAATAAGGTTAAAAATTTCGGTGGTTTGATTTTGGTAAGATATTATTAAAAAAATCTATGTGATACCAGGCTTTTGGTTGCGAAAGCTACATGCTGAATCCTTCCTTTGTAGGAAGGAAGGACATATATGAACACATTATTTTAATTTAAAGAAAAAAACGCAAGTTCTTATAACCACATATAAATGTTCTTATTATCCCTACTGGAGTAATAAAGTCTTGCCTGTGTTAAGCTGTAGATCTCGTATTTATGCAACCCTGGCATAATAAGAACTTTTTCTCAAATGTTCCTATTACCCTAAGAAAAAAAAATTAATCGGACAATCGATGAGTTAAAAAAGCAGGTGAATTGGAGAAAAAATATTTTAATATGACTATTATTTATTAAAAAATAGAATAGTTTCTTAAGTAGGAGAGAAAAAATAAACGACACATATAAATTGTGATCTACAAGAAAAAACAAAATTTTTTACATTATGCACCTAAAATCTTGTAACCATAGCCTTATGACCGAATTATGTTTCTCGGGTATTTTAAAAACATTGCTTGAATAATACTACGAATTATTCTGATAACACCTAGAATAGCCTTACACACACATTTTGTCTTAAGTGAATAAAACTATTCAAACACCAGATATAGGCGGCGGTTCTTATTACCCCAAGTTCCTATTACCCTAGTATTCCCTAATGTATTATTAAAAAAAGCCAAAAATCACGTTAATAAAAAAAAATCTATTTTTGACTTAAATTTTTTGTCAAAATCACGTTTTCGTTTATATCTTCTTTATTATACAGGGTCCTGCAACAGTACGTCGGGCTTCTCTACAGCCTAAACTAAAAAAGTTAGGAGTTCCGTTCAAGTTCAGGTATCAGTTAGGAATAAAAGCGCATTTTACAAAAATAATGTGGTATGTACAGGGTGGCCCAAAAAATTGTGGCAAACAAAATTCACTTTTTTTTAAATGTAACATACTGTATATTTTTGCATCTATGGAACCTCCTTAAGCATCTTTATTTATTCCTAAAATATTTCAGCTTTGAAATGATTAGTTTTGTAGCAATAAATTATTTTAAAAAAATAGTTGAATTTTCATGACACATACCAGCACCATAAATACAAATTTTATGTCAATATTGGATATGATTCTTTTTGTAGAAGACTGTCGGATGCTCTAACCCGGTTTTTGTGGTTTAATCTTATACAGAGTGTTCAAATTTAACTTTTTTAATTTAAGAAAATCAATGCTATTTTTATCAATTTTTTTAAATGGCACACCCTGTATATTTATTATGCGTCAAATGTAGAATTATTATACCAACATTTTTTGTTATACAAACCTACTAGTTATCTTTAACCGTTCTGGAAATATTTATAATAATTACTAATTTATTCGTCTGAAAACCGTTTTATTTGGAAAATACTGATAAAAACACCGAAAGTATTAATCATAAACTAAGATAAGTGTTCAAAATGCCTTCCGTTTTGCTCTAAACATAAATTGACACGTCTCTCAAAAGATCTGTTCACTTCCCTTAATCTTAATATTTGTGGTGTTACTGTTGCAAAAGCATTCCTTATTCGTTGTTCCATTTCAATTGCAGTGGTGGGCGGATCTTTATAAACAATTTCCTTTATTTATCCCCATAAAAAAAAATCGAGTTTTGTTAAATCAGGAGATCTAGCTGCCCAATCGGTAGGTCCATTTCTACCAATCCATTGCTGTCCAAAGTTGCATTGAGATGGTCCCTTACATCGCGTGAAAAATGTGCTGGTGCCCCGTCTTGTTGAAACCACATCCTGCCTCTAACATGTGGGTTAATTTCTGCCAGTAATCTGGGTAACTCGTTTTGTAAAAACTGTAAATACATTTGTCCATTAAGATGACCATTAAAAAAATAGGGACCTATAATAGTAACCCCTACAATTCCAGCCCACACATTGATTGACCACCTGTGCTGGGAGTCTGTCTGACGCATAAAATGAGGATTTTCAGTAGAATAATAGTGGAAGTTATGTCTATTTACACATCCATTGTTATGAAAAGTTGCTTCGTCTGTAAATAAAACGTAGTTAAAAAATAAAAGATCCTCCTGTATTTTATTTCTTGCCCAGGTACAAAAATGAAACGATTTTGAAAATCCTCATTAGAAAGGCTTGGTGTAGCTGGATATGATAGCCGTGGAAACGATTTTTTTTTAAAATTCTCTGGACCGATCTTTCACTCATATCTACTGCTTTTCCGATGTTTACCTGACTTATATGCGGATCCTCAATTACCGTCAACAATACGGCCAACTCATTTTCTTCATTGGTGACAGGCTTTATTCTTTCTTGCTTTTGATATGCGACATTTCCCGTCTCAACAAATCTTGCCAATAATCTTCTGAAACTTTTTTCATCCGGGCGTCTTCTGTCAGGATATCGAGCAGCATAATTTCTAGTAGCTAAAAAGCAGTTTCTTTCACTTTCTCCAAGTACAAAAATCATGTCAACAAGCTCATCTTTGCTAAAATTCATTATTATTCTTATTATTGTTTTTGACACAAAAGCTTAATAAAAAATAATTGTCAAAATGTCACGTACTAGTTTTTAATAGGATCCGGCAAGTATGATATTGTTTCCATGGATATAGCGATTGTGCAGCATGTTTTACAAGGCGTGAATCAGTGAATATGTTTTTGCTTTTTGCCTCATTTAAGAAATTGTTAATTTTAAAATTAGTATTACCTTTAAAATTCATGCTAGTTCAGAACCAGCAGAAGGCATTTTGAACATTTACCTTAGTTTTAGTTTATAATTAATACTTTCGGTGTGTTTATCAGTATTTTCCAAATAAAACGGTTTTCAGACAAATAAATTAGTAATTATTATAAATATTTCCAGAACGGTTAAAGATAACTAGTATGTTGGTATAACAAAAAATGTTGGTATAATAATTCTACATTTAATGCATAATAAATATACAGGGTGTTCCATTAAAAAAAATTGAGAAAAATAGCATTGATTTTCTTAAATTAAAAAAAATAAATTTGAACACTCTGTATAAGATTAAACCACAAAAACCAGGTTAGAGCATCCAACAGTCTTCTACAATAAGAATCATATCGAATATTGACATAAAATATGTATTTATGGTGCTGATATGTGTTTAAGTGGAGTCATGAAAATTCAATTATTTTTTTAAAATAATTTATTGCTACAAGACTAACCATTTAAAAGCTGAAATATTTTAGGAATAAATAAAGATGCTTAAGGAGGTTCCCTAGATGCAAAAATATACAGTATGTTACATTTAAAAAAAAGTGAATTTTGTTTGCCACAATTTTTTGGGCCACCCTGTACATACCACATTATTTTCCTAAAATGCGCTTTTATTCTTAACTGATACCTGCACTTGAACGGAACTCCCAACTTTTTTAGTTTAGGCTGTAGAGAAGCCCGACGTACTGTTGCAGGACCCTGTATATCTTATCAAAAATGTTTAAATAACTTTTTTATTGACAATTTAAAAAGCTTTATTTTTTGTTTTATGAAATTTTTTGTACCTCTTATAGTTTATATAGTTGTAGTCCAAACCTAGCGGTTTTTTGGATTTTTCTCGATTATTTGCTGTTTGACTCCTAATTTTCACTTCAGATTCGTGGTCTAGTCCAGTGAATGAAGGGACAAAGCTGTAAATAAATCTGTACAGTTTTCCCTGGTAAAGCAATTCTTAGGTCTTCGGGGATGCTTTCGAGCGAAAAAAAGTTTATCAACATGAACAGGGGGGAAAAAGGGCTGAAAATGGCCCCTCAAGGCCTGAAAAATAGGTTTCCCCCCAAATCCGCCAAAATATGCGAATTGAAAAATTTTTGTTAAAAAAAAAATAAAGTCACCTTGTAGTCACAAAATGGTCCTTATAATTTCTTTCAAAAAATTGAATTTTCAGATAACGGGCCCCAAAAGTCCCTCATTTGAGCTGCGCCAAATTTCTAGAAAATCTGTGTGTTTTGGATTTTCGACGGACTTTTTTAAAAAAAAAAATTTTAAAAAAAAAAAATACGCCAAAAATTTTAGTCGACACCCAGCACACACCATTTTTTTTGGACCTGTGTTATTAATAGCGCCCGTACTAAAATCAGTCAGACATAATGCGGGGTTGCTTTTCAAATCGTCGGGTATTATACGCCTCGTCATCCTGTCGAAATGACGCCAAAGGGTTTTCCGCGAAAATTCGAATTTCCCAGTGTGTGTGCCATCGGCCATTTGCCAATTTAATTCGAAAAGGGGTTTTATATTTCCCCAGTCAGCCACCGTGTGTGCATTGCGTTTGATTTTAGCGCGCCAGGCCGATTCAATCGCATTTTTAACAAACAGATAGGGCAAATTTAAATTCAACAAACTGATCAATTCGATTAAATGAAATTGAATTTATTTAACTTTTTTAAATGGCAGTTAAAACTAAATCTATTTTTGGGGAAATAATCAAATTTTTATTTAAAACAACCCAAGCGACCTTTTTATAACCATCATCAAAAGGGAAAGAAATAATAAACTTAAAAGTAAATTGAAGAACTGTTTAAATATTTTAAGAAAGGAAATTGTAAAAAAAATTAATTTAATGAATTCTCCAATCTTAACATTTATTTTTAAGTGAAATTAAAACATACATATAGTAAATCTAGATGAAATAGTATATTTAGTAAACTTGGTATGGAAAGAAAGGAACAAGCAAAAGAAAAAAAAAAAACAAAACTTACTCGTCGTCAAGCTGGATTAGCTATTTGAAAAAAAACAAAATGGACCTTAGTAAACTATCACATTTTTACAAAAATAAAATAAAAGTTAAAACAACAGGAGTAATGTTACTTTTTCCCCTATTAGAGGGTGTTTTTTTTTTAAAAGACTACGCCATTTTGCAAATGACAAAATGTGACTATTTGGTTTAAAAAACCAGTTGTACTGACTATAAAAGGATAGATAACCATTTTAAGGGCGCAGGTTATTTGGGTTATCTTTTTTAGGAACTTTAAAATTTTTAATGTTCAAAAGGCTGTGTTTGAGAAATCAAATTAAAATATATATTTTTTTTAAATTTTTAAATTTTTTATTTTTTAAAATTTAGTTAATTAAAAATCTACTTTGAAACTCTATACTTTTGTATGCGGGTCATTTTCTGGCAACTTTCCGTTGGATCGTAGATAAAGTTAATATAGTCTTTGGACCCCATCTCAGTTTGTTTTAGAATTCACTGTAATTTTTTGAAACCAGCTTTAAAACAATTCTGTATGGTTGCTGATGATACTTTATCCCAGGAAGTTTTAATGTAATAAAGTGTTTCTAAAATATTTATGGACTTCGCTAATTCTGAAACTGATTTTAATTCATATCCATTTTTGTTAAAATGTGTTTTAATATTAACCCACGATAATAGAATTTAAAATTTTGTATGATACTGTCTAAGGGTTGACACATTGAGGTGGTATTGGGAGGGTAAAGATAACTTTATATTTTGGAGATTTACTCTACGAGGATGGGATGTTGCGTTATCCAAAAATAATAAAATTTTCGTTTTTGCCTAATCATTTTTCTGTCAAATTGTAGCAACCATCATTCATAATGTCTTGTGTCATCCATGCTTTTTGTTAAACTTCCAGATTGCCGGTAAGTCTCTCACTGATACATTTTTAAATGCCCTAGGACGGGCCGCTTTTCCGATCACTAACAAATCTTCTTTTGCCCTGCCATATTAGCACAAAACAAAATTGTAAGCCTTCCTTGGAAAGTTTTCCACCGCTGCATTTTTCCGACCTAAAGGCGAGAGTTTTGTCCGGTAAGTTTCTCGGAAGAAAAGGCCAGTTTCATCCGCGTTGTATACATCTTCTGCTGATACCCAAGCAGGAGCGATGGCAATTTAATTCTAAACTGATTTACGTCGTCTTGACTAACATCTGATTCTCCGGAGACACTTGAAACTATTGTATGTCTCTTACGCCATTTTTCCAGCCAACCATTGTGGATGCGCCAAAAGTTCGCAACGTTCAATTTTTCTGCTATTTTTGAGCTTTAGCCTTCACTATAGTGCCTGATATTGGAATATTTTGGCTACGAGCACGAGAAACCAATTGAAACACGCTTTGTCAATTCGAAGTCCATCGGGTCTCAAAAACTTTTTTTTGTCCGATATTGTTTCGACTCACTGCAGGCGAATGTTGTTTTTATTCTTAACGATTTCCGCGGCTTGAGTTTTTCCGATATTAAATTTTTCGGCGAGCTTCCGTACTGATAAACATTCATTTTCCGCCGTATTAACAACTTCCATTTTTTCACGCAAACTAAGAAGTTTTTTACTAGGCGCCATTTGATCATCTGAGCATACACTATTTTCACAATCAAAATGAAACAAGAACCAGAGATCAAGAACTAAATACATGAGAGAAATCCCACCAATATATTGATCGAAACGGTAATTCCCCGGAGAAAAGGTAATTCCCGCTGGTTTATAGTACAGTGTCGCCAACATGCCAATAGATATGCAAAAATTATGTATTTTACTGTTGGTTGCGTCCAGTTGTTAGAGGT
The DNA here is from genome assembly GCA_019359885.1 of Listronotus oregonensis. Taxonomy (NCBI): domain Eukaryota; kingdom Metazoa; phylum Arthropoda; class Insecta; order Coleoptera; family Curculionidae; genus Listronotus; species Listronotus oregonensis. The sequence continues at coordinate 10,582 of JAHBCN010010195.1, read as the reverse complement.
TCGCGTCCGGTTAAGGGAGGTATCAATTTTTCTTTTTAACTAAAATTCGTCCGTGTCCGGTTATTAGAGCGTCCGGTTATGGGAGTTAGTTTACATGGAAAAAATTAGGCAACAGTTTGGTTCTGATGTTGTCCGCATAAAGGAGGTGTCCGCTTAATAGAGGTGTCCGCAAGGAGAGGTTTCACTGTATATATATATATATATATATATATATATATATATATATATATATATATATATATGTTTTCATATTTATTTATTTATTAGTGTCAAAATTGTATAGTGAGGTCAGATTAGGTTGTTAGGCATGGAGCCAAGAACTCCAAATACGAAAAGCCAGAAGTACGAAGGAATCGCTTTTCCACTAATAGGGCAATTGCAAATCAGTGGTTTGAATTCAAAGTGGCTTTTTTGATATCATCCACATTGAGTGCTACCTCCGACTCCAAATAATTGACGGTTATTATAAGACCAGAAATGAAACACAATAGTCTTTAGTGATGTGATAAGTGTGATGAGTTCCGATTTTGTTTAGGCATGCATGATGGCCGGGCAAGGGTAAGAAGACGGCGTGATGAAAGCCGTGATCCGCAATATTTTGTTAAACAACATGTTCTTCACACAGTTGGAAATATGGTATGGGGTGCAATCGCTTATGGATCTAGATCACCTCTAGTATATATCAGAGGTAACATGACCACCCAACGTTACGACCAAGAAGTTGTGGAACCTCAGCTCATACCGTATCTTAGAACACTCCTAAGCCCATCTTTTTAACAGGGTAATGTCCGGTCTCATACAGCAAAAGTAACATTAGACTACTTTGACTACGCTTAAATTAATCGGTTGCCCTGGCCCCCAAGATCGCCCGATTTATCTCCCATAGAACACGTATGGGACATTATCGGTAGAAAACTACTAAATTTACAACAACCTCCTTAAACTTTGGCAGCACATCGTCATGAAGTAGAAGTTGCCTGGCAAGAGTTACTGGAAGAGGATATTCATCACCTAATTAGATCCATGCCTCAACGCATCCACCCATTATAAATGATACAATTAATACTTGTTGTTTGATTTTAATTAGATTATATTGAAATTTTAATCATTATCCACTGTGTGGACAAATAACCACTGCCTAACTTATTTTACATTTTACAGAATTTGCTTTTCTAAAATCCCCACTCAATCTCTTTTAATGCCCTTTAATGTCACCCTTTCTGTATATCGATTAAACCCTTGGCGATCCGATTTGATATGTTTGTTGTGGCTAGTGGCTTTGCTTTATTTGAGTTTGAAAAGGAGTAACATGGACCAGTAGATTAAATGGTCCAGAGGCATAAGCCAGAAAAATCAAATATACTTTGAAATGTTAAGCAGGTTTATAGAATTTATTTAATACTTGCTTGGGTCTTAGTGTTAGTTCTGGTTGGCAGGAAAAGATCAGAACCAATAAAAAAACTATGCATTTTTACACTTTTTTTCTATGCGATTTTAAAATACGTTTATTTAATTGGATTTAACTTTATAGTGTCGGCAAAACATGTTGGTTATGTTGTAACTTCTCTTCTTCTTCTTTTTCTTTTCTGGGAGTCAGTCTTGGTTTGCCACCGGAGGCAGCGCAGCCTCTTGGGCTTTTGTGCCAAATCTCCCATTGTTTTATACTCTCAATCCTTCCGTTAGTCTTGTTCTTCTACAAGTCTGTATAACTTCGAGGTTGATGGTTGATATATTCCTGTTACCTACATTCATGCCTTTAAATAATGCTTGTCTTTTTGTAATTACGCTTCATTCGTACAGGATATGGTATGCGTGGTTTCTTCCACCTAGTCGCACATTCTGCAACTTGAGTCCCCATTGTATGAGCCTATTCGTAGGTGTTTTCTTGTGTTGTCCTGCCGTTGTAGTTTCATCGTTAAACTTTGTCTGAGTTCTGAGTTCTTCCTTGTTCTTTGATGCCCTTTATAAAGCCCTTTTCCATGTCTTATTGTACTCAAGCTTTCCCCAGAATTCCCTCCTGCTTCGAATGCGACCTTTTCTCTGGTTTGCCCTCGTGCTGCGGTACAGTCACCTTAAGGGCAGGTCGTCCAAAATAAGGTGTGGCTGTGATACAAGTCTCGCTAGCTCATCCGCCTTTTCGTTGCCTCTATTCCTGAATATCCTGGTACCACAGGAGAGTTCCCTCTCGTTGCGTTCTTCCAGGACTTCCAGTTTCATTCTAGGTCATCTTGAACGTTACCTTGGTTTTACCAGGACCGTATCTAGGTATGGCCGCACCTTTGGCGGGTGCATATGATTTGCGCCCCCGTCCTACATACCGGGGTATTTGGGGAGAATGGAATACTAAACGAAATGAAATGGGAGTCCGAGGATTTTTTTTCCCAGAAATTGTAGAAAATTAAAGTGCAAAGTTGTAGGTTTAAAAATTTTTAATCAGAGAATTTCGTTTCTTTAAAATGGCTATTTTTGTGGTGGAATTTGTGTCAATTTCATTTTTATATGAAAATAAGCATATTATTTGAAAAAAACATGTTTTACATAAAACAATTGTCGTGTAAGAAACTGACTGACGAAAGAAGTGGAATATAAATTAACAATACATCCTTATTTATGGATGATTAAACACTTAAGTAAGTAACAAAAATACTGTGCATAGCAGGCCTACTTTTAACGTAAAATTTATACTTTATTAAATAAAATAATATGCACAAATATTTATTGATTTAAAACTATATTACATAAACTATTTGAAATCTGTAGAAAAGATTTTAAAATATATATATATATATATATATATATATATATATATATATATATATATATATATATATATATATGTCGCACCTACATGGCGTAATTAATCATTTTATGAACTGAATGTCCAGTTCCTGAAGTGTAATCAGAGGTGTAATAATATTTTATTTCATCATCTGGACAAGGTTTTGTCCGCCCTAAGTAGTTAGAAATACCATTTTTCCACTTGGTGAAATGAGACGGTATTACAGCACTGACACAAAACTAATCAGTTCCTAAAAATTTTGCATATTTGGTGCATTTATCCACGATTGTAATACAATGCAATGACCTAATATTTTTTGCTAGTTGTGTTAGAAGGTAGTAGCCCGTGTATGTTGATCAAGAAGCGTATAAAAATTGTTTTTGATATTAAACATTTTGCTTTATAGTTCAATATAATGTTCATGCCATTCATAACACTCCGACGACTGATTGTACCACTAAGTGGACAAATGCCAAATATACAGTACAGAACTGATGATTTTGTGTTCAGATGGTGTAATATAGTCTCGCTTCTCTAAGTGGAAAATTTATAATATCCATTTTCATGAACTGAACACAAATTAATCCAGATAGCTATATTAATAATTCATACATTTTTTTAGTCTAAATATATTTAATAATCAAATAATATATTGAAAATAATTACGTTAAGTATCTGTTGAAAATTTGTTATAAAATTGTTCTGTTGTAATTTTTTTTTATTTGGTTAAATTTTGTCAATAAATTATAATACGAATAATATTAATAACATGACTACGATACTGACAAATCGATGAAAAAATATATTTTTCATGGCCGATTTTGCGCCCCCAGATAGCACGGCGGCGCCCATCTCGCCACCGCCTTCAAATACGGCCCTGGGTTTTACTAGTACCTCAGTGATGCCTGGCTGTCAGTTATTATGCAGATTCGCTTGTTTATAAGTAAGTAAGAATATTGTGTGTAAATATTCTTTTTTTTTATTTGTATGTCTTTAAACAAGACAAAAAACAAGTTATTATTAAAGCTATTTTCTTTACAAACGATAATTTTCGCAAAAATACCTGCAAAATTTATCACCCCACAGCAAATATCTAGATGACAAGGTAAATACATTTTTTATCTCCCCGCAAGACTGTTAGTAATGTCGTTTTTATCTTCTTCGTCGCTTATAAAATCTAATTTTACACACCGCATATCCGAAATAAGATTAAAATAGGGTATACACACATAAACCAGACGGGATAAGCGTTTGGGGACTAAGCGGGACGCATATATACGATTATTTGGCTCGTGTAAAAATTGTTCTGGATACGAGGTCAATATAATAAAATGAAGTCCTGTATAGTATGTTTTTATTGGCTAAAAATCCCTATACTAAAATAACATGCCCGCTATATATATATATATATATATATATATATATATATATATATATATATATATATATATATATATATATATATATATATATATATACAGGTCTGTAGCTTCAATTTCCCGTCTTATATAGCTCATTTATTATTTATTGTAAAAATTTTCATATTTTGCAGACGTTACCTTTAACCTACTGTTTTGCAACATTGTATTTAAAAATGAATAAAAATTAAGGGGCTTTATTTATATAGAATAAACAAAAGAACTGGTTAATATATTAATATAATCAAACTATACCATGTTTGTTGACTGAATCATAGGGTGTCCAAATTTATAACAACTTCTTCAACTTAAAGGGCATTCTATTTTTTCAATTTAAAATTATTGTTCCTGTAATTAGGTCGTTAGATGGTAACTAAAAACGTTATTTAAAATATAAATCCAATTTAAATTGATATTATTAAATGCTTCTATTCAAGTTGAAAACTTATTCTGCATCTATTTAATAGTACACATTAATAATAAAATATAGTGTATAGAAAACAATTATTGATATTGAAACTATTTAGAATTACAAAATCTTAGTCTCTTAATAAGATGTTATAAAAAATTCGATAAATAAATTATTACTTATTTCATCTGAAATAAAATTAATTTAAAAACTTTTAATGAAACAATGTTCCAATTTTATAATTTTTATATTTCGGCCAATATTTTATATACCAACCAAATATATTAATGCTGTGTTAGTGAAACTCTTAATGTCAATAATTGTTTTCTAGCTAATCACCAATATATTTTATTCACTGTATAAAATACATGCAAAACAGTTTTCAATTAATAATCTTTATCACAAAGTAAAAGAGAATTTGATAGGTTTTACCTTCGAAAATGTTTATTTTTTATTCTTATTTAACGACTCAAAAATATACAGAGGTTTCGGAGTAAATAAGAAAAAGAAGGCTAAATTTTGAAGAGCTGATACGGCATCTTTATAATCAAAGGTGTTCGAATTTAAATCAAATATATGGTTAAAATGATAGAACTCGTTTAATGCCTTGTTTATAATTTTACAATTCTAAGTCACGGTATTTTTATTCATTTTTAAACATAATGTAAAACAGCTTTTTTATTTTATTTTTTTCAAAATAATTCAATATGTTTGATAAAATTTTAGAGAAGATAGTTTTAATTACAAAAAGGGTACAAAATATAAAATATTAGTGTCTTATTTAAAAACAATCACTTTAGATGTCATTACTTTACATATCCTGTAACCGTAAAATTATTTTTCTGAAATGCACCGTAGGTTAAAGGTAACGTCTGCAAGATATGAAAATTTTACAGTGAATAATAAAAGAGCTACATAAGACGGGAGGTGAGCTGCAGGACCTCTGTATATATATATATATATATATATATATATATATATATATATATATATATATATATATATATATATATATATATATATATATATATATATATATATATATATATATATATATATATATATTATTATTATTTTAAATATTATATTATATGTATTTTTATACAATTTGTATTGCAATATTTTAATATATCGATCTTTTGTTTTTGTTTTAGAAAAACATAAAGAAAAAGCTAAATCTTAAAAATCAATACCAAAATACCATTGGAAATGTAATAAAAGTAATTAAAAAATTAATTTTACTATTTAATATAAGCAACATCCCTTTTAAATAAAACATTAATTTATATAACAGTTCTAAACTCTAAAATCGTTGGCTGATGCGTTTTGTTTATAATAAGTCACCCGCCACCTCCTTGAAAATATATTAAAGCCACAAAGTGTTTGTTTTGTCTTAATTTATCCAAGACTTCGTTAAGCAAAACTGTTTTTAACCATGTAGTTTTAAGTTAGTTAATAAAACTTTTTACCTGTGAAGTGAATAAAATGTTACAATTATATCTGGAATAACCTTTTTGGGTAAGTCGATAAAAAATTTAAAACATTTTTTATAAAAATTGTACATTGTTAACATATACCTTAAACATCAAAAACTTAGTTGTATAATTGTTTTAGATAGATAAATCATTGATAAAGGCTGAAATCAGCCGAAACGTCTGAAATAAAACTTTTTTAACATGGAACTAAAATAGTTTGATTTGTTGTTGAACCAAAAAATCCCAAGAAAAAGAAAACTCAGTATATATAAATATATATATATATATATATATATATATATATATATATATATATATATATATATATATATATATATATATATATATATATATATATATATATATATATATATATATATATGTATATATATATATATATATATATATATATATATATATATATATATATATATATATATATATATATATATATATATATATATATTATATTTTTTTTTTGTTTACATATTATTATTATATTTAATTAAAAAATATTTTTATCCGATTGACAGATAGGTAAAAGGCGTCTCTAATTTGGATAGCTCTAGTTGTAGGCTAACAACTAACAACTAGAGCTATTCATTTCTTAAAGCATCCTTATTTAGTACTATCCCTAACTAGACACTCATAGGCGCCAGCGTCACTTTCTTTATACGCACACCGGCCACATAAGCAACACGTTCAGGACTTAACCGTCGGATAAAACAGGAATAAAATACCAAAGCAGGAAAAATGCTAATCCTACCTTTCCTCATTTTAGCCCCGGGGTCGGGTGGCTTGCCGTCCAACGAGGCCATCGCCATTATTTTTCGCTTGTGGTTGCACAATTTTGTCAGGTCCCCCGTATTAGTGTCCGGCGACAATACCCATGGTTTACCTATCACCTGAAAAAGAAATAATACTTGATAAAAATACGTAATCAAAACATATTTGTTATAATAAATATAAAATACAATTATTGTCTTCAAAATAAATTCTCGAACATGTTATATTTAACTTCTTTTTACGAATCACAAAAAAAGAAATGGATTTAAATCCGGTCATCCAGTCGGCCACTTACTGAATCAGTGTATTAACCTGCACAAACAATCTCTATAAATCGATCAATTTTTTGTGAAAATACCCCAAAAAATGTGCACTTTTGTTACCTACTTAAAAAGATAATGAAATAATATGTTTACTTCGTTACTTGAATTTCCTTTGAAATTAAAAAAAAATGACAAGTTGTACGTATATCCCTTATTTAAACCAGGGTTGCAAGGATTTAAATTAATTGATTTTAATTCACGATTTAAATTTTAAAAATTTTTAAAAAAAATAAAAATTAAAAAAAAAACAATTTGGGTTATGAAAAAAAATCGAAAAAAAAAATAAATTACGTTAGTATAGTAAATTAATTTATTACAAGAACACAAGAACACAAGATAGAAGTATTGCAGAAAATATTCAAAAAAAAAAACAAATTTAATTGTAATATTTGTAAAAAAAACACTAGTTTGGCAGCTTTTTCAGTACCTAATCGATTGCGTAGTTTAGAGTGCACTAAACCAAATGTTGAAATATCCTCTCTACTGATGCAGACGAAGCAGCTGCACAAAGCAGCGTAATTATGGGAAGTTCTTTTTCAAAAATATCTGCGATTTGTTGTGATTTCCACCAGTCAAGGGTTTTACGCTTTTCAGAACCATCTTGAAACATAATATCGTTAAAAGGCTCTGATTTGGCAAGAAATTTGATGATTAGTGGTAATAAACCACTATCTGGATACATTTCTTTTTGCAGTTTGTAATGCAATATTTTTTTCAGTATATGTTCAAATTTTGTGTTTTCGTTGGGTCGATAAGAAATGCCAGAAAAATAATACAGGGCAACATATTATATCGATTTAAATTTTTTTGCAGTTAATAATGTCAGATTATTTCTTCAAAGTAATCTTTAATATTTAAATTGCTCTACAACATCTGAAATAGTGGCGTCGGTCTTTTGCAACCTATCTATGGCAATGAAATTGGCTTAAGAATTTTGAGGTAATCTTCAGCACTTCTCTTTAAATGAATGTTTGAAATTTTTTCCCTGATAATACTGTCAATCTTTTCTTTGTGTTCTTCACTGATTCGTAAGAAGGGCCATGATTCGGTAAATACTTGCAAGCAGTCTGCAAGCGAGTTCCATCGAACATCACTAGGTATGACTATTTTTTTGCCTCCTTCTTTGGCATATGTTGCAGATGAAAATGATTGTTTCTAAAGTACTTTACGATTTGGACTACATGCTCTTTTATCTATACCCCGGGTTTTTCCCCTCCCTTTCCCGATTTTTCTTTAAAAAACCCGCCAGATAAGGTCTTTCTTTTTACCACTTCTTCGAAAGACATATTCAAAAAACTATTTTTATATTTTACACAATATCAAAATTTTCAGTTAGCCGTAAAAACAATGCTCGCGCGCACAGATCTTAACTAGGAAATGACGCCCGTCCGCGTTCCTTCCCTTTATGTAGACCGGTAAATCTGCGTGTTCTGACAGGAATTTTTAAAAAAGTGCAAGTGCTTTCCCCGGGGGTAAATATTTAATAAAAGAGTTTATAAAAACGAAAAATATTAGGAGATAGGAGAATGTTTAAGAATAAGGACACGTTACAAACTTCGATTGTGCTATTTATAAAAAAAATAAAAAAAACATGATTTTTTTAAATCGCGATTTTTGATTTTTTTTTAAATCATGATTTTTTACAACCCTGATTTAAACAATTTTGTGCATATCAGACTAATTCTTTGGGCATATTGTCTATATTGATGCGCTTTTACTACCTTTATTACTCGGTTTTTTCCAACACTTTTAAAATTCAACAAGTGCCTTTATATTTTTAATAACACTCAAATATTGAACTTTCATTGTCTTTATTTATTAATTGATATACAACGTTTTGATTAGTAATGTACCTCCAACCGTTTTCAAATGATAACTAAAAACTATTCTTAAAAGCTACGACTTATATACTATCCCTTGATCACCGAAGCTTAATCGATTTTTCACGGTTCAGCAACGGCTGCCAGATATTCGGAATATCGATACTAGGCTTGCTAAATACATTTTGGTTGTTTACAATTATTACAGCTTATTTAAATTTGTTTTTCTTTCAGTGGGTTTCTTTATAAATAATTTTTGCTTCCGACCATTGTATGCCGGGGTTGTTTTAAACCCAAACGTGTTCGGCAATCCCTGACTTCGACGTTTTCCCCGTTCCGGGATGTTTTTGTGTTCTTTAACCCTAACCTTTTAGTGGTCTTTTTTTCGATGTATCTCCCCATTCAAGGAAATTTTGGGAGATAATCATTATTTGAAACATTGTTGTTCGGTCTCGTCTTAGTAAGAATACTTCTTAGAGTGGTTTAGGATTTACATGCCGTTTTAATATTATACTTATTCGCGATTCTGCTAATCTTTTCCGAAATTCTTTTAATATATGAAATTGTCATAAATATTTGGTCATGTAAAGTCTCGTACACGTTAGAGTTTTTTTCTTATTTTGATATTTTTTGATTGTTTCCTTTACCAGTCTCTCACTGTATCTGTTCTGCTTAAGATCCCTAGTTATGTTACTTATTTCCTCTTGCAGAAATTGCTTACATAAGGTCACTGCGCGGTTATATAGAGTATGTATGAGCCCCTGTTTCGTTTCGTTAGAGTGCTTAGAATTCTGGTTTAAATATTGTCCATATAAATCTGTATAAAAACAGATCTGTCCACCCTATGGACCTCAACCGCTGTGTTCACACATCGTCGTAAGGTGCCCCTGAAGTCACCGGCGCCTGTTTCACGAGGAAGGGATAATCCATCCCGAACAAACAGGTTCTTGGGAAGGGTTCCCTGAATCCAAACAGAAGGCGAACAGAACCGCCTTTATAGGAAAAGGGTTCTCTGGTTTTTTAAAAGAAAACGGATAGGACCGTTTTCATAGGATAAGGCCGGAGAGGGCAGAACATCTTGTTCCTGAAACAAGGGCTGGTAGCTACCCAGGCCCCAGACCAGGGGAGGAGGGACGATGGATCTAATCGTCTGCTCGGTTTATATTTCCAGGAGACAGGGACACCAGAACACAACAGAACACATTGTACTCGTGTCCGGTAGCGACACGAGTAAGAGGAGATGTAAGAACTCTCTCCCAATCTGGTATCGGATTCATTAGAAGTCCGATCCTATTGGGAGAAATATAAAAAGGTGTGAGCCACAATAGACCAAACGGTCGCAGTGGAGGGCGTAAAAAGTCCACTCACTTTAAACCTACCTACCCTATTGGCAGTGTCGACTGTGCCGACCCTGTCTCCATCAACCCAGTATCCTTTTGTCGGCACATTAAGCCAACTTTACTGCTTAAACTAGTTTGAGTTTTCCTTCTGTGTATTCTGTGGTATTATTATTATGTTTTATTTTTATAGTAAGAATAAATAGTTAGGGAAGATTCTTGCAGACAAAAATTA
>JAHBCN010010194.1:0-32471 GCA_019359885.1 Listronotus oregonensis | reverse complement strand
TTTTTCGTAACGTGTGGTATCCAAAAACATACATAAATTTTACTTGCATTTGATTTTAAAAGTTTTGATTGCTCCATCTTCATAATTTTGTAATATGTTATCCTAGGGTGGTTTTTTTTTGCGACTATTTTTTTTTCGGTCCCATCGTGAAATTTTGTTGAAAAACCCCCCAAAAAAAATCCCTGAAAGTTTCAGCACCTAATATTAACATCAAGTACTCGCCCAAAGCGTGTGAATATTTTCCATTTAAAAAACATGTAAACTTAGATCCTTTTTTTTTTGAATTTCTATAATTCAGCAGCATTTTATGTTATCGTCTTGCCCGAAAACGGGGTTTTTTGAGAATTGAATGCTCTACAAAAGTGTACATTGCGGCAAAGTCGCAACTCACACCGGCGAGGAAGTACGGGTCACTAAACCTAATATTTTCATAAAATTCTCGTTCTTCTGTCATTTCCTCATAAATGACACGAGCTACACAAAAAGGTGAATGACAAAGTTGTTTTAAATTTAATTTCCTATAAAAGACGTTCCAATAATCGAATCGCCAAGACTAACAGTCCTCGAGATATTTGGCCTAAAATGTTCAATTTGAACATTTAGCATATTTCTCTCGGAAAGACGAGCACTTCTTCCTTGTTTTGAAGCACTTGAAGTTCGAAACTCAGAACTTTTGATTCTAACTTCAGAATAACAACTTTAGCTAAAACTTATACAATAATTTGGATTTCGAAAAATCCTCAATTCAAGATACTTTGACAGCAAGCAAAAAAACTTTTTCGTCAGTTGCAAAATTTTTTTTAGTAAAGTATGAGGCCAATAGCATCTGGCATATATTTGGCATGGGACCCATTTTTCACCTTTTTAGATATATTTTTTAAATCCTATCTACGCCCTTGCCTAAAACAACTATTTTGCAAGGTGTATCGAAAATTGCTATTATGTGCTATTGCGATTCGCTAACCCAGATACCCAGTGCACTAGACCTACTTTAAAGATGGCGTCCATGGACACCCAATCGATGATATTTCGGTTAGGCAAGTTGCAAAAGTTTTATTGTTGTAATTAGCAAGATTATACGGATTAGTAATTTATGGTATTTTAAGATTACTAATAAAAGCTTAAGAACTGGTTTGTGTTGTGATCTCTTGATAAAGCTTTTTATACTAAGGGTTATACGAAATTCAACAAAGAGAATTATTTATTTTGTTTTTGTGAGCTGATTGATTAACTACATAAGTCCACAAAAAAAAATAGTGTGTGCTGGGTGTCGGACTAAGATTTTCTGGCGTTTTTTCCCTATACACATCTGAAGCCAAAATTGGGGGTCAAACAGCAAATAATCGAGAAAAGCCCATAAAACCGACACGGTACATTTACCGGCAGAACCTGCTACCACGGAATGTTTGGACTTGGGCTATATAAACTATAAGAGATACAAAAAAAAACATAAAACAAAAAATAAAGTTTTCTAAATTGTATACATAAAAAGTTTATAAAACATTTTTGATATGATAAATAATAAAGAAATATAAACGAAAATTGGCTTCCAAGCCCTTGCCAATCCTGTACATATATCGCACGTCGAGGCGTAGAGCGATCGACGCAACAAGCTGCAGGTGGATAGACTGCATGCTTAAGAGAAGATCAGTATACCGTGTGTCCCAAATTGGCGGGGAATGTATGGGATTGGAAACCACGATAGATAGAAAATCGGTTAAATGGGGAAAGTTCTGGACAATTATGTTAGTAAGCTAATCCCGTTCACTACAGGGTTTTATCTATTCAGGTTTTGAGAAATTTTGAAAAAACCTGAAACATGCAATTTCGAAAATCGGCCCTATGTTTTTCATGGGTGAAAATTTTTCAAATCTGTAAACACTTCAAAGCAACTTTTTTCGTAGAATATGACCGAGTAGCCAATTATTTTTTTGTACGTTTCGGGTTTTTAGAATCATCATCAACTTTATTTTTTCATATGGACACCATATTGGATTTTTACGCAGCCAAATAGTGCTTTTTATACTGATTTTAACAATGTATAACATGTTATAATTTAAGAGTATATAACCTCAATTATTTCAAAAAACAAATATTTTATCAGTTGGCCTTGATTCCGGCGAACGTCATTTTTTGTTTTTTTTGTAAACAATAAACTATTAGTAATTGGCAAAATAGATAAGCTGAACAGAAATGGGTTCGCGAACATAGCTATAACGTTAATACCGTGTTACAACAAAACTACACGTAAACTAATATTACTAAAATGTTGTCCATATTACTTAACATATTAACGATATTTTTTTAAATAATCCTAACTACCCTATGAATGGTTGGCTTAGGTATGTGGAATTCTCTATCAACATCCCTGGCTGAAGATGTTGGATTTTCTTTAATATGTTGGTTAACTCTTTGTCGATTTTCTTCAACGTACTTCTTAGGTCGTGGTTTTTTAAAACTTCCGAATTTAAGCAAATTTGTAACCAGTTTTCGAAAGTATGTTAGTTTAGAATGCTGCCTTTCAGGGAAATTGTCGAAATACTTTTGCGCAGCTATATTAACATTTCTATTGCTTTGAAAATAACGTTGCAAAATATCAATTTTTTTCTTTAACTAATTGACCATTTTTCAAAGTTAAAAAAAATAATAACGTACCCGAGCTAACTTGATAATGACGCAAGATGGCATTCGCCGGAATCAAGGCCAACTAAGAAAATATTTTTTTTGAAGTGGATAAGGTTATAAACTCCTAAACTATAACATGTTATACATTGTTGAAATAAGGATAAAAAGCACTATTTGGCTGCAAAAAATCAATAGGCCCATATGAAAAAGTAAAGTTGATGATGATTCATGAACTTTACTTTTTCATATGGGCGCCATTACATTTTCTTGTAACACGTATTAACGTTATAGCTATGTTCGCAAAACCAATTTCTGTAAAATAACTGTTCAGCTTATCTATTTTGCCAATTACTAATAGTTTATTGTTTACAAATAAATGACGTTCGCCGAAATCAAGGCAACTGAGAAAATATTTGTTTTTTGAAATAAATGAGTTTATAAACTCTTAAATTATAACAAGTTAAACATTGTTGCAATCAGAATAAAAAACACTATTTGGCTGCGTAAAAATCCAATATGGGGTCCATATAAAAAAATAAAGTTGATGATGATTCTAAAAACCCGAAACGTAGAAAATAAAAATTGACTACTCGGTCATATTCTACGAAAAAAGTTGCTTTAAAAAAGTTTTTACAGATTTAAAAAATTTTCACTCATAAGAAACGATTTTCGAAAATGCTTGTTTCAGGTTTTTTCAAAATTTATCAAAAACCTGAATAGATAAAACCATATAGTAAACGGCATTTGCTTACTAACATAATTGTCTAAAATTTTCCCCCTTTAACCGATTTTCTATCTATCGTGGTTTCCAAGATCCCTATACATTCCCCACCAATTTGGGACACACTGTATACTTCAATTCTTGAAGAAACTCTTGTAGCTCGGGTTGAGCGAGGATGCCCGCAAGGGGGAGTTCTGTCCCCACTGCTGTGAAACCTAGCCATGGACGACTTACTAAATGTCCTTCAACTGGAAGGGCACCAAACATTGGGATACGCAGACGATCTCTTCATTACGGCCCAAGGAAAATTTAACAACACTGTTAGGGATAAAATGCAACAGGCCCCAGAAATCCTGAACCTACGAGGTGAAGCAATCAAGATTGTGGGAGAGGTAAAATATTTGGATGTCATCCTAGACTCTAAACTTACCTGGAACCAACATCAGAAACAAAAAAAAAAGCGGAGATGACTCTTTTGTTAATCAGACGCTCTCATGGGAAAACATGAGGCCTTAAACCAAACGTTTTATTGGTTATACACCATGGTGGTAAGGCCTATGATAACATACGCATCACTGGTATGGTGGACAAAAAAATGGACAAAGAACTGCTGTTACAGAACTGGCCAAGGTACAGAGACTTGCTTGCTTAGCTATAACAGGAGCAATTAAAACAACCCCAACAGCAACCATGGAAGTTCTTAGACCTTTCACTACTTAACCTCATAGTGATGGGGGGGGGCAAGAATGAGCTACTTCCGACTGCAACAAAAACCAACTGGTGTCTACGCTAGTTTGGGACATAACATAAAAAGTCAGGTTGGCGGCAACATCCGGGAGGAGAGAACAGACCAGATAATTCCCCAATACTCATTCAACAAATCGTAATTTTTTGGCAAGTGTGAAAATTATTTTCTTTTTAAAAAAATTGAAATACTGGAAAAACTATTAGGTTTAGGTATGCATTATTATTAAAAAAAAAGTTGAAGAATTTTAAAAGGAATTCAAAACAAAATTTAAAAATAGGGTGTTTTTTTTTAAAAAAATGTATGTTTTATTCGTCACGCTTTTTTGACCCAACCTGTATACTTTAAAATAATTTTAAATTGTGCATCCTAAGAATCTTTACATCTTTTGTATTTACTATTTTCTCATAACTTTTGAAACCAATGAAATAATGAACTTTACTCTATCGTTGACTCACCCTGTACAACCACAATTTTAAATAATCTAAAATAATAATAAATTGTATTATTTAATATTTAAATAAACCAGATGCCAATTTCCAAAAATATATAATTACTCTTTCATAAAAAAAATCATTAAAATCAAGTAAAATTTAAGCGTTTACACAGGTATCTCCCCCTTAAGCTATTTATATACCTTCCAAGTACTAATGGTAACTTATAATTTCTTTGCTTTTTTCCAAACACAATATATTACATATGTTAGACTCATATGCCGAATTCGCCCATTTGCCGAAATAAATACTCAGTTCGCGAAATGATTAAAGCCAAATGATCGATTGCCGAACATAGTTCCCATTTCGGTAGCTGTTTAAAGTGATTTACACATTTAGCGAACTGTGCTATCCGGAGTTGTTCAAATGCCGAATAAGATATATTTCGGCGGATTTATAGTTGCATAATATGCCAAATCCCGTTCTGGTCATCCAAAAACAGATTTTGTGCGTGTTTCAAAATAAAAAGCCGCTTTGCTTACCAGAACTAACCATGACCGACTAGAATTAAGGGCTTTTGAATTTGTCTTAATTATTTGTAGAAGTTATAAACAAAATTTTAACAACGTATTGAAACAAACCCGGGGAATATTATAATTACACTATTAAAAAAAATTATAAGTTCCATCATATCAAAAATTATAAAAACATTTTGTTATTAACTACCTAGTCGGTCATGGTTAGTTCTGGTAAGCAAAGCGGCTTTTTATTTTGAAACACGCGTTCCGGTCTACCTTAAACGGCCGAAAAGCAACATTTCGGACATTGCTGTCGACCAGAACGGGGTTTGGCCACTATTTCCGTCACAATAACACATAAGCTATCATCGGGTAAATTTTTAGTTGAAAGCAATTATTAAATATATATATATATATATATATTATATATATATATATATATATATATATATATATATATATATATATATATATATATATATATATATATATATATATATATATATATTTTTTTTTTTCATGTTAGAGCTTCCAGCTAATGATAATCCGCCGAAATATATCTTATTCGGCATTTGAGCAACTCCAGGTAGCTTAGTTCGCGAAATGTATAAATCAGTTTAAACAGATACCGAAATAGGAACTATGATCATTTCGCAAACTGAGTATTTATTTCGGCGAATGGGCGAATTCGGCACATGAGTCTAACACATATAAGGTTTATCTCATCTTTGCACAAGTAAGACTCAAGATTTCCAGAAATAAAATCGCCAACCTTTTTGTTCCACATAAAACCTTACTCAACATTACGCAACGATTCACAAATAAATCCAAAAAACCAGATTTTCGCTTTATAAATATCGAAACCGAAAGTAAATAAATACAATGAGTTTCACCCAACATTACCAGATTTGGTTGTTGGTCTTGTCTCGCTTGCAGAGTGCAATCCTTCCCTACCAACTCCGACCCAAAAACGCCCGACCATGACACACTGACCACTTCTACTTTCGTTTCAGACACACACACACAACCAGAATCGTTAAAATTTATTTCGATGTCGTAAACGATGGGTTATTTTTGGGCATGCTTATTACTCCGAATTTCGATTAATTATTTTACAATAGGCGCTGGTAATCGATTGGGCATTTTGCGCAAGTGAACGTGACTTATAATTTGGAATTTATAATAATAATAGTAATAATAAAATTGATAATAATTGTCGCATGTATTGAAATTATGCGTTTCCAACTAGGCATCAAATTCGTGCCAATAAACCCGATCTTGTTCTCTTAGATAAAACGAATTACTCTATGTAGTATGTAATCAGTTTCGGAAATATATATTTGGAAATATTTCCAAAAATATATCAGGAAGCTTTGGAAATACATATACATTACAATGTCGTCTTTTATGATAAAAACAATGGAAAAACTGATCGACAGGTATGTCAGGGAAAACTCTCTGACAGAGAGGCCACTCCACAAAACCAACAGGCCTATCAGTCAAAAACATGCTGCTCATCATCAACTGGTGACCAGATTAGAACTCGCACTGAACAACAAGGAAATCGCACTTGCTGCATTTCTTGACATTGAGGGGGCTTGATCGAACCTCCTTCAACTCAATGGCCGTGGCTCTTGCCAGACATAATGTTAACGACACCATTTGTAGGTGGATAAACATGTTACTTGGCAGACGAGGGAAGCAACGTTATTCAGAAACAATGGAGGCAGGTCAAGGATGCTACAGGAGGGTTCTATCCCCACTACTGTGGGATATGGTTGTTGACGAACTCCGGTGGAACTGAATAATAATGGCTTCTATACCCAGGGTATGCGGATGACATCACTATACTTGTCGTGGGGAAGCATAACAAAACAACCCCCCCGGGGCTTATGCAAAGGGCACTGAGAATTGTGGAGGGATTGCAACAAGGAAAACCTTACTGTTAATCGGAGCAAAACTGTGCTAATACCCTTCACTAGACGAAGGAAGCCGGATGATTTAATATCTCCTCACTTCTTCGGTACCACACTCGGCTATGTTCAGGAGGAAAGTACCTTGGATTAACCCTGATTCTAAGCAACCTGGAATCCACATATGCAGAATGTGATTAATAAGGGCAAAATGGCTCTAATGGCTCCCAAAAAAGAGCTGTAAAGAATTGGGGATTTCAGCCACGCATAGTACACTGGTTGTACCCCTGCTGTGGTAAGACCCATGATAACCTACGGTTCAACTATCTGGTGGCAAAAATAGAACAGAGAAAGCAGAGCTGGAGTTATCCAAACTCAAGCATGTCTCTGTATAATTAGAAGCATTCCAACTGCAGCCATGGAAACCCTACTAAGCCTCCCCCCTCTTGGTATAATTATTAAGGCGGAGGTGAGGATTGGGGCATACAGGCTGAAATGTAACGGCAACTGGTGCTCTGGGCCTGCCCTAGGACACACCAGAATAACGAGCAGTATCACAAACCCAATATTTGGGATGAGCAGTGATACAATGCCAAAACGGATAAATACACACAGACCATACAAAACCCAGCTTACGTGGGGCGGTAGTGAGCGATCTCCTGGACAGTCTCGGAATTTGGTTTGGTATACCAATGGATTCAAGACTGACAATGGAGCCGGCGCAGGAATACATGGGAATGACCCCCAGGTTTAATGCTTATGCTTCCTGGGGAAATATGCCACTATTTTCCAGGCGGAAATATATGCCATTGAACTTTGTCTGTGAGAGAACTTAAGGAGGAGATATAAGGGCAGGGACATTACTATCTTCTCTCATAGTCAAGCGGACATAAAAGCTTGGCATCCCAACAAGTCAACTCAAGGTTGGTTTGGAACTGTCTGAATGCCTCCTAAACCTGGCTAACCCCAACAAAGTTACACTTTCCTGGGTGCCAGGACACAGGGGAATACAGGGCAATAAAAATGCAGACTCCCTGGCCAGGCGAAGGCTCCGCAGCAATGTTTGTGGGTCCTGAACCTGTTTTTGGAATACCAAAAGCCTCGGTTCGTGGCTACATGAGTCGGTGGATTCAAACACAACATCAGTCACATCTGGAACCACATTCCAAGGCAGTGACAGGATTAATAACCGGACACTGCACCCTAAGAAAACATATGCACACTATGGGCATCTATAGAGAAGAACCCATTTGCAGACTATGTGACGAAGAGGAAGAGACAGCCTCTCACATCATATATGAGTGCCCTGCACTTACATACCGGAGAACAAATCAAAACCTCATGGTGGACACTAACCACCAGGAGGCTGGAGACCAGAAAATAACAGTAAAAGGGCTACTACACCTGTCTAAGGTGTCAAACCTTTTTAACTGAAACAAATACACAAGAGATACAACAAGCCCTGTAGGCTGCAGTGTCGAGGCGGACAAAACTTCAACTTGTGTATTTACTTTATCAATCAATCAATCAATCAATCAATCAAATACATATATGGAAATATTGGAAATATAGAAAGAAAAACTAAAAAACTCAAAAAACTAAATATTTAATGAAAGTGTAGAATAGGTAATACCATAAATGGTCAAATTTGGCCGGATATTGAATAACGAGTTTAAGTTCCAAAGTATTCAAAAGCAGGCAAAAAATATCTGGCTCAGAGTTTAAGTACGAAGGGTATTTGGTAAGACAATTGCACGAATAGAACAAAGTTAAAAAAGTAAAAGGACAATGGACGACACGTGACTTTTTCCCTTTTATCCGATAGCAAATTTCGATTTTTAACATTTCAAAGGGGGTTATTTGTACATGAGTGGAATCATCATCCAAAACGCAAAAAACATTAATATAAATAAGTATTAAAAATACGAAGAAAACAGAAAAATTTCTAAAAAAAATACACACGACCACAAGACACAAGTTGTGCAATCATCCGCACCTTAAATATTGTATTTATTATAATGCTGTCTTCAGAGGAGTGCTATTCGTAATCGTAATAAAGTAATAATATATGTACTTTTTCGGAAATTATTTTTCTAGTGTGAAATTTATACTGTAAGGTTATTCATTTTAAAGTAAACAGGGCTTTATTTTTGAACTTCCCTGTACTTTTTTAAAAAACGAATATAGCCATTTTTTTTCGTAGAATTTAATAATCTAATTAGAAAAACAGTTACAGCACGAATGACGTATTTTTTAAATGAAATACCCCGTATATTTTTATATCAATAGATAGAAATTTTCACGAGGAATTCGGTGATATAGGGGTTGCCGGGTATATTTTCTGCAGTTCTGCTGCCATTGTTTAAAAACTACATGATATCATAAGGATAGTTTCACCTAAAAAACCTGGCTGCCACAGGTCACAGGTGCTTATTTGTCAAAGTCAAGAATTTTAAAAATACGTTTATTACTTTTTGGAGTAGTTTTATTATGAGGTTTTCATCAGAAGAACGGCTTCAAATTATTACAAATGTGGAGAAAACCTAAGGAAAACACAACGAAGATATGTTGCAAATTTCCACCGAAATATATCAGTCAAAACGATTTTAAAACTGAAGGTCTTATTCGAAGAAACAAAATCGTTACATATTAGAAAAAGGACTACAATGAGAAAAAGAAACCGGGATCGAGCTATTCTAAATTATTTTACTTTGTATCCCATAAAGTCAATTATTGACGCAGTTAGAGACTTGAGGTATGGCCCAGCAAGAACAGTAATCTATGCGACGGTTCAGAGAACACTAAAATATCTTAAGTACTTTCCATATCACTTTCTTTCAGTGCAGCATTTAACACGTGAACAAAAAGAACTTCGGTTTTAATTTGTTTCCCAAATTTTAATCCACGAACAAGATAACGATCCTACCCTGTTTCAAACGATTCTTTGGACGGATAAAGCTAGGTCTTCTCTTCATGTCTGGTGTGGTGTGCTTAACAATAGAATTGTCGGGCCAATATTCTATGAGGGATCTTTAACTGGAGAAAGATATCTCAATCTTCTTGAAAACGATATTGAGGATATTTTAGAAGAATTGCCACTCGAAACGTATCGCAAGATAATTTGGCAACAAGACGGAGCGCCGCCACATGCTGTTCGTCAAGTTGTGCAGTATCTCAATCGCCGACACAATCAGTGGATTAGAGGTTATGGACACTTTTCTATGGGGTCACTTGAAGAATGTCGTTTACCAAAATGGGAACACAAACACGGAAGAAATGAGAGAAAAAATTGTAAATGAAATTAATGGTCTTAACCAAGAACCTTAAATAATATCGGCGAGCTTAGAAAGGCTAAGGAGGGGTTATAGATCATGTTTCAAAAATAACGGGGGTCATATAGCACATTTATAGTGTTCTTATTACCACCATATTTTACCTCGTATTGTATTTTAATTTTTCCGTTTATTGTAATTATGCTGCTTGGTTTAGAAATAGATATATCATATCATTTTTAGCATATAATATAATTTAAAGCCGTTTTTCTGATGAAAACTTTAATTCTTGACTTTAACAAATAAGCATCTGTGACCTGTGGCAGCCAGGTTTTTTCAGGAGAAACTATATTTAAAGTATCATGCAGTTTTTAGGCAATTGCAGCAGATTCGCAGGAAATAAATCCAGCAATCCCTATATCACCGAATTCCTTGGGAAAATCTCTATCTATTGATATAAAAATATACGGGGTGTTCCCTTTAAAAAATACGTCACTCGTGCTGTAACTCTTTTGTTTTTGTTTCAAATGTTTTTCTGGTTAGATTATTAAATTCTACCGAAAAAAATACCCGAAATGGCAGCACAGACCACTTTTTTTGTGGCCTGTGTAATTTTTGAGATTTAACAGTGTCTTTGCAAATGTGGGTTATGTCTATAATATGAAGAAAATGTTTTTAGTACTAAACTAAATAAAAAGAATCTTTTGTAGTCTTTTAAATCCACTAAACTATGTATAAACGACAAGAAACTGACCTATCAACGTAACCTTATCTGAAACTTAAAGTATCAGTGATTTTTCTGAAATCGCAAAAACATCTCGCTTTAATTGCGCATATAAATGTGTTGTGTTGGCACACTAACCCACTGACAATGGTACGATTTTATGTCTGATGACATTTGTGTCAAGGATGGCGCGAAAAATAAACCCATTTAATTTTAAATTAAAAATCGGATCAGAAGCAGCTGCTACAATCCTAATTTACCGATTTGTTTTAAAGATGGATTACTTAATTCTGGTTAATTTAAAATGCCATTCGATATTATAATTCAGGTTAATAAAAATATTATTTATATATGTGCCAGATTTGGGAAAAAAAGTTCTACTAACCACAACTAACCACACATTCTTAATCTCAGGGAAAAAATATAGGCGCATGGTAGTGTGTATAATACAAGAAATGTTCCAGCATGTTTTCCCCATCCCCATCATAACTTCGTTTTCGTTCCACATAAAGGTATTTTATTTTTTTTGTTAAATTTTTTATTGACTTAATTTATATTGCATTAGTTTTTAAAAAATATCGTACCGTTTTCAGAATATTTCGAAATAAATGCATGGCTTTCATACATGACAGATATTGACAATGTTAATTTTCTTCTTCTTCTTTCTCAGCCTTTACTTATCCACTCCTGGACATAGGCCTCTTTAATTTTTTTTTATGTTTCCTGTTCTGTGCCAATCTTATCCATCCTTTGCCAGCAATCTCTCTTATATCATCAGCCCATCGTCTTTGAGGTCTGCCAACGCTCCTTTTAGTTTGTTTGGTCTCCATCTTACGACTCCCATCCTTCTACATCCTGCCTGGCAACGTGTCCAGCCCATTGCCATTTTAATTGTGCAGCTCTCTTCAAAACATCCCTTATTCCTGTTCTTCGTCTTATTTCTACGTTTGTTATTTTATCCTTAAGACACACTCCAAGCATTGCTCTTTCCATTGCTCTTTGGTTTACCCTCAGTTGTTCAGCGTGTTTTTTTGTGAGTGCCATCGTTTCTAGACCATAGGTTGTCACCGGGAGAACGCAGCTTTCTTATACTTTTCTTTTTAGGTTTATAGGAATTTCTCTGTTTTTCATTTATATTGCAATTTACCGCGCCCATGTCAGAACAATTCTTCTCTTTATTTCTCAATTGATTTTCTTTTCCCAGCTTAATAGTATGTCCCAAATACACATAGCGATCCACAAACTCAATGTCCTATTTTTACTGTGAGAGTTTTTTTTCCCGATATCTTTCCGTGGGGTTATACAAAAATTCATCCTGGTTTCATAAAATGATTTATTTATTATGGACATATTTTATTTTCTTCAGTGAAATTTTGCCATTTTCAAAAATGAATTCAGTTTTGGAAGAAAACCCGGAATATTCCGATATATTTACAACAAGCGGCAGAAGTATGCAGATTTATTACCAGTGAAATCCAGGTTGAGATATGAACATAAATCACATTTTTACCGAATGGCGGACTCAGAAAAGAATCAAAATTGTGAGTGACGATATTCTCTTAGATTATTTTTTTCTAAAAAAAAAAAATCTATGAAGTCATCCACCTTATGGAGTCGATTCTTCATGTTAAAGAGTTGTTTGGCAATAAAAGAAAATACTCACAACCAAAAACTATCGCTTTTTTGAAACGACAAGCTGTAGGATGTTCCAAAGAAATTCAATTCAATTCTTACATCAGAACAAGTAACCAAATTTTTATATGAAGCTTCAGATGGACAATATCTACTAGCAAAAGTAATTTTAGTGATTGGCATCTTTGGCGCATGCCGCAGAAATGATTTAATACGTTTGAGTTTAGACGATGTGGAAGATAATGGGCGTTTTCTTGTCGTGTTCTTACGAGATGGAAAAACTCACAGGTCAAGAAGTTTTAAAATTACCAATGAAAATCGCAAATTCAATCCCTGTACACTTTACCGTAAATACGTAGATCTCCGCCCTAAAAATATGGAGAGTAGAAGATTATTTTTTGCATACCGAAACCAAAGATGTTACGCTCAACATGTTGGGTGCCATACTATCAGTGGTATTCCAAAACTTGTTGCAAAATACTTAAAACTAAAAAATCACGAAGAATATACCGGATATGGGCTAAGGCGTGCTTCGGCTACCATGTTGGTAGAAAGCGGCGGTGATTTGCTCACTTGAAAAAAACGGAGGATGGCTTTCTTCCAATGTAGCAGAAGGATATATAGAGGAGTCCATACAAAGAAAAATTCAAGTATCTCAAAAGTTTTTTAGGCCTTGTAACTTGGAAACTACAAAATCTGTAACAGGCATTCAAGAGAACCAAAACATACACAAACACTCCGCTTCAACATCTTTAGTTCAACAAAAAGAAATACAAAAGGGATTGAGCTTCAACAATAATACGAATTGTACAATAAATATAACCATTAATCATAACGGTTCCGTCCAAAATTAATTTTCTTAGTTTTAATTAGCTAGTATTTTTTTTGTTAACTTGTTTTACTGTTTTAAAAATAAAAATAAATAATCGCAATTTTCTTAAATCATTTTTGACGATATTTTTTGTTTATGTTGTTTTTAGGTCCAAATATAATAAAAATATGTTCATTACACGTCCAGAAATGGTTTTTTCCGTTCTTCATGACTTCCCAAAATTTTTTCAGGTCCCGGGAAAAAGTTTTCCTACTTATGAAATATCTATTAAGTATATAAAGGTTTATATTTAGTCATTGAACGATAACCAAAGGATTTTTTATAACATGACGTTCCTTTCTAAAGTAGTCAGCGAGAAGTGTGTTTCCGCATTAAATTAAAAGGTTATAAAAATATGAGATAGCTCATTTTACTCGGTTTTGATGCGAGCGCGCAATCAAAATTGCCGCACGAGGCCCATTTTCAGCATTAAATTAAAATTATAAATAATTGAGATAGAGCTCCGGAAATTAATTTTTTTATCGGAAATTTCCTCCTCTTCAAGGATCTTTTTTGCAATTTCCGCTATCTCTTATGGTTTTTGAGTTATCATTAAACATCGAAATTACTTTTTTTCTCCTTTTTTGTTAATAACATTTGCAATTTTTATTGGCGGAAAAGCTTCTGAAAACGCCTCTCTTATATTTGCAATCCGCGTCGAATGATCAATCGCGCATATTTTTCGGAGCCTTCTAACTATTTTTCGCAGGAAACACTTCTCGACTAGACTTATGTACATAGTCAACATCTTATTTGGGGAGTTCAGGGGGAAAAAAAAGGCTTAAAAACAATCAATTGCCATGTATTTCATACATTTACTCGTATACATTTTAAAAGCAAGATTAATTATTCTCATCGCAAAGAACCTTGACGGAACCCCAAAAAAAACCGACTACCAAAAATTAGGTGGGCAATTAACACAGATAATAATAATTACGTATGTAATAGTTATGCATGTGTGCCGTATGGAATATCGTTTAATGAGGTAGGTTCGGTATGTTTGCGTGTTATCTTTTATGGTATATATCTCATCGAAAGTAAAAGTGGTCAGTGTGTCACGGTCGCCACCGTTTTCAGAGAATCTAGGTTATATTGTTAACGCATATTTTCTTAAGTTTTATTTATATCGTTTAAGATAAAAAATAAAGTCTGTTTACAAGAATCAACAAGAAAAAACCGATTTAACTAGAAAATCAGAACTTGACCAACTGTCACTCGCCGACTGAGAAGTTTTGAGTTTGGTTCTTAGTGTCCCCATGTAAACTATGAAAGGTAGAAGTAGTAAGGAGGACCATCTCTTATGGCCGATTGGCTTAAAAAGTGGCCCCAGAATACCGTAAACTAAAGAGGCGCTAGTGTAGCAAAAAGGTATGGTGTGACTAATGAAAAAAGTAGAAGTGAAGCTACCAAAATTGGCATAAAGCTAAAATAATATAGTAGCTAGTAAACAATTTTCCACAGCTAGAAACTTTTTAAATATTATTTTACTATCGGTCAATTATGAAAATACCGTTCTGGCAGGTATCCCCCGGTTACTTCATCATACCTTAAAATTTTGAAAATGTAAAAAAATTACCTGCTTTCACAAAGCTAATTTTAGCAATTGTAGAAAACTTTCTTTCCCATGGTATCACATATAAATATATATATATATATATATATATATATATATATATATATATATATATATATATATATATATATATATATATATATATATATATATATATTTTGGGTGTCCCAGAATATGTGGTAATTCCTCGGAATCTAATAGAAAACCTAAAAAATATTTTGACAAGTTCCCATAAACTTTTTTCCTATAACTCTCCCCTGACGGAGATACAGGTACATAACGGACGCTCCTGAAAATCGTTTTTGTTTAAATAACTTTTAAAATACTACGCTAATTTAATATTTTTTTAATATAATGGTTACTAGATAGGTCTTCAAATGAACCCATTAAATCATATTTGGTTATTTAGTTTGCCCTGTATATATATATATATATATATATATATATATATATATATATATATATATATATATATATATATATATATATATATATATAAAAATATATATATATATATATATACAGGGTGTTAAAATTTTGATTTAATTTTTCTTTTTAAATAAAATTAAAAAAACCTTTAGCTTATGTTTTGCAAAAAATAATTTTTGAAAATTAAAATACATATTATTTAATTATACATTTTGTTTTATTTTTTTACTTTTGCAATAATAAAATCAGATGCGTAGGATTTTTTTTTAATTCAAAATATCTCTAAAACGGTTGCTCATATCAACTTTTAACAGATACACCCTGTTGACGTAAAAATGACAAAACAATTATTTAATTTACTTAAAAAAACATATAGTCCAAAAAAAAGTTGTGATTGTTCAAAATAGTAAAAAGATGTGTAGGTGGCGCCCCCTACAAGTAAGAGCCGTACTAAGATTAGATTCGAATTCGTCATACCAAAAACCCCCATGCTCCGATATTTACATTATTGTAGATTTTTTTTTAAATAGAAAAATTAAATAAAAACTTCAAAACCCTGTATTTCGAAAGAAGGCCTTGGGACCCATATTTGTATAGAGTTTTATGTTTATTTTTGGACCCCACGTACCTGAAGTATTGAATTTCCTCATGAATCACCCTGTTTATATATATATATATATATATATATATATATATATATATATATATATATATATATATATATATATATATATATATATATATATATATATATATATATATATATATATATATTTCATGCTAAGGGTGAATTCGCTTCGGCATAACTGTAACCACGGTCTAATTGTGACAGAGCATCTAAGAGAAAAAATCTACCAACGATTTTTGTACAACAAATTTTTCAACCTAATTTCACATATTTGCAATTTAATAACCCACAATTTCACGCCCCATATATGTCAATCAAAGTGAACCTAATGTGACAGAAATATGCTGGTGTGTTCGAATGGAGGCAAATTTATTAAATTTTATATGCATATAAACAAACTGTTTTTTTAATATCTAAAGGTCAGTATCTAAACAGGTTGTTCCAAATTCGATTTTATCGCAGGGATCTCAAAAATTATAGAGATACTGATAGCGATGTTAACTTTCAGGAAATTTAGCATCGTTCGCGAATATTCGCGAATGTTCGCGAACTTATTTTTAACTACCGAAATTGGATGCAAACATAAAAGGCTTTAACTAGAGCTTCCACGCTATTTATTTTCGACTCTACAGACAAAACTACGTAACAATATGTACTTAAAAAACAGACAAAATAAAACTAGTTTTGTGTACAAGTAAAAATAAACACCGTACTACTATACTCATTAACACTTTAAAAAGTGTTCTTTGTTTGAATTGTAATCGTTTCGTGTGCGTTTTTTTTTCGTGTTTTCTGCCTAAAAATCTTAAAGGCGCCGCCAGGGAGATATCGTGCTTCCTGTTAGCTATGCTGTGCCACAAGTAAATAAGTTACATGGTTACCTTGCAAAAATTTGTTTAAAACCAAAATAAAACATTTATGGGATCCCCCACAGCCCACTCACCCCACTCCCAATTAGAAGATGTCAAAGGCAGATGGCTCTTCAATCATTGTTCTTGCAAAATGACCAACTGTCCATACAACAGGCATTTTAACAAAGAAGAACAATACGCGATCAGTTACGAAATCAGCAGTAAGATGGAGATAGCGGTAGTAATTTAAGTGCGAATAATCGGGCGACATAGCAACGCCAAATTTTAGGAGGTTGGCGGCAACATCCTGGACGAGAGAACAGACCAGATGATTCCCCAATACTCATTCAACAAAAAATTCCAGATCGAAGTGAGTGGTAGCAACCCGATCTCCCGGCACGGTTGGAGATATCATCTGGTATACGGATGGTTCCAAAACCAGTCAGAGAACTGAAGCGGGCGTGTACAGTGAAATGAGGAATTCACAATTCTCCATTCCACTAGGAACACACAGTACAGTATTTCAAATAGAAATATATGCTTTACTGCACTGTGCAAAAGAAAATAACAGGAGGGCTTACAAAAACAAGCGGATCTGCATAATAACACACAGCCACGCGTCACTAGAGGCACTAGTAAACCCCAAGGTGACGACCAAGCTGACATGGGAATGCCAAAAAGAACTGGAGGTCCTGGGAGAACGCAACAACAACTGGGTACCAGGAGGGCAAACCAGGGAGTGGATCCGAAAAAAACACGAGGAATACTGGGAATACCTCAGTAGAGAAAGAGTAACATGAAAGACATAGAAAAAGGTTCATAAGGGTCCCATCCAAAAAACGAAGAAAGAACTACTCAGACAAAGTAGGAAAAGACTTCGCATTACCGAAGGGTTGCTAACAGGGCACGATAACTTAAAAGGACACCTACACAAGATAGGCTCATACAATGGGGACCCAAGTTGCAGAATGTGCGACGAGGGGGAAGAAACAGCCTACCACATACTGTGTGAATGTGAAGCGTTAAATCACAAAAGACAAGCATTATTTGGGCAACCGAAAATGAGTCCACAGAAATATATCAACTAACCAGTCTCGGGGTTATACAGACTTGTAGAAGGAACAAGATTAATGGGAGGATTGGTATAAAAGATAATGGGAGATTAGGCACAAAAAGTCCAAGAGGCTGCGCTGCCTCCGGTAGTAAAAAACGGCTCCCAGTAGTGATGAGCAAAGCAAGACCAAGACCAAGACCGGGCTAGTCTTGGTCTTGCAAGTCTGGTCTTGGTCTTAGTCTTGCAAGCCCAAAGAAGGTCTTGGTCTTGGTCTTGCACCACCCAGTCTTGGTCTATTTGCTGCAAGAGTCTTGCTTTTTTTGTAGTAATAATTTAAAGTAAGCAATCTTAAATAAAATATATATTTTTAATACTTACAAATAAATAAAGATGGAGACTATATTTTTTGCTTTAAAATTTTAAAATATACCAATTTTAACCTTACATGTACATTTAAATTATTTTATTAAAAAGGATATTTTAAATGTAGGGGTTTATTTATTTATAGCGCTTCATTTTAGTGATAGGAAATATTTAAATTTTCTTTGAATGTAAACATTGTTTTCATAGCAAAAAAAAAGGTGTTTAAAAAGCTTTTTAGTTCAAATAAACTTTCTATGTTCAAATTAGTCTAACACTTGCCTTACAAAGTTTGTACAAATACTTTATAAACATTTTGCATATACAAGGTGGCTCGATAGTGTGACAAAGATCGATATATCCAAAACCGTTCATAATGGTAAAAAACTGAATATACAAAAATTATAGAAAAAAGGGCGTAAAATGTAAAATTATTTTCTATTTTAGAATTTTCCCAAAAATCCACTACCACTCAACTTCATCATTTTTAGCTTTTAACCTAAAATAGAAAAATTATAGAAAAAAATTCATTAAAAAAAATCGCTTTCCCGTATATTGTGCTGGAAATTCTTGAACTCTCATATAGGTACAATGTCGACGTAGATAGTTTTTTATATATCATTTTCCGTTTTGACAAAAATGAGGTGATCATTATACTTTTGGCATTGTTTTGACTTTTCCGTCTAAACCGGAAGTGAAATTTAAAATCCATTTATATAAAAAGTATTCTTATATAAAATGACAAATATATTTTTTATTAAACCATCACTTTTGCATTTATATCTTAGTTTAAAGGAGCAATCTAATGATGCCACTTCTTACAGTGTGGCACAAAAATAATGTTTTCCTGGATTTTGGAAATTTTTGATCCAGTAAGTGGCATCACTAGATACCTAATTAAAAAAAAACATTAGGAATAGGTAAGTAATTTTTAGCTTCTGTAACTTTTGTACTCTAAGTTTTTCTCTGTCGTAAACGGTTTTGGAGATATCGAGCTTTGTCGGACCATTGAGTCACAATGTTATTATTTTTGAAACCTGTTACTGAATCTACTAGTTATCGTTTTTAGATAATTTTATTAAAAACAAAGTGATCGATTTAATTATTATTTTATTAAAAAAACCTGTTACTTATAAAATAACCACCTTTTTAGGCAGTTCTCGACACATTTTTTGTCGTGTCTGTATGAAATACCTTTGTATATTGGATATGAAAATTAAACATTATAATTTAAAAAAAAAGTGACAAAAGTGCAAGAGTCTTGCATACCCCGGTCTTGGTCTTGGTCTTGCAAGCGAGAAGGCGGTCTTGGTCCTGGTCTCGGTCTTGGTCTTGCTGCAAGACCAAGACCAAGACCGCAAGATCAAGACCGGTCCCGCTCATCACTAGTTCCCAGGAAGAAGAAGAAGAAGAAGGATACAGGTGCCCTGTAGTCGATTTTCTTGAAATTTGTCGGTCTTATTTCTATTAATAAGAGCCAGGTCCAGTGACGTTTGAGGGGACACCTTATCGAACATAATTGTGAAAAAATATACATCACTGACTTTCTGGCAAATTCTATATTATTTTTAGATTAAGCAACTAAAAATACAACTATTTTGTTTATTATATTTTTTTAAATTACCTAAAATTCAAAAAGTTATTTTTTTGTGTTAAATTAAAATTATAAATCATGGAGACAGAACTTCCAGAGTTAGAACTTTTTTATTGGAAATGTCCTCCTCTTTAAGAAGCTTTTTTAAAATTTCTTATTATACAGGTCCACAAAAAAAAGTGGTGTGTGCTGGTTGTTAAACTAAGATTTTCTGGCGTATTTTTTTTCCGCTGAACACGAATCTAAAGTCAGTTGGGGGTGAAACAGCAAAAAATCGAGAAAAGGCGTAATTTCAGATATTATCTATTTGTTTTTTATATTTATTTAAAACGTCATTTACTCAAAAACTATAAAAGATACACGAAATTTTATAGGACATAAACCATGTATTTTTACAAGACCTTTAATTTAAGTTATATATAACATGTTTGTCTAAATGCACAGTTTTTCAAGTTATAATCAAAAAACCGAATTTTCATGATTTGTTGAAGGCACCACACCTGGAAAAAAATTTAAAATTAAATTTCTGTTATTTTTGGATTTTTTCTGCTCATTTTGAGTGATTTAAGATTTAAATAAATACAATAAATAATTAATAATAATAAAATAAAACAAAATAACAATTATTAAAAAAAAAACAAAATAACATTTATTAAAAAAAAATCCTATTTTGGACTAAAATTGTTTGTCAAAATTACATTTTCGTTTATATTTTTTTATTATTTATCTTATCATAAATGTTTATATAAATTTTCATATAGACAATTTAGAAACCTCCATTTTTTGTTCTATGTTTTTTTCTGTATTCCTTATAGTTTATAGAGTCGTAGTCCAAACATTCCGTGGTAGCAGGTACGGTAAATGTACCGTATCGGTTTTTTGGGTTTTTCTTAATTTTCTGCTGTTTGACCCCAATTTTGACTTCAGATTCGTGTTCAGCGGAAACAAATACGCCAGAAAATCTTAGTCCGACAACCAGCACACATAACTTTTTTTGTGGACCTATGTTATTAATAGATTCGGAGTCATTAACAAAAAACGAAACGCCTTTTTTTCAACTTAATTTGTTAATTAACTGTGGCAATTTTTTGCGTGCTGAAAAATCCTTTATTTTTCTAAACATCATTCCGAATCCAATGAGCTATCGCTGATATTTTTAGGAGCTTTATCTCGAATTACCACGATTTTAAACTTGTTGACTGAGACTATTCAGCCAAACGACGCCACTGATTACTGATTACAATAAAGACAATGATACGAAATAACTAAATGGAATTAAGTGATATCATGCACGCGGCTCGGCGTTGTGCAATCACAAAACGAAAATAAAAGTGGTGCCAATGTCATTGGGTAAGTGGGTCAGTGGGACACGGCGAAACGACGCCGCGCGCCTCAGCCCACACCGTACGAATCGTAAAAATACAATCACGTTATTGTCGGACAATAATAAACTAATAAAATTTTCTGTTAGTGACAATAAAACCCCGTTTGTACAAGTTAATTTGTTATTGCGTTCGTGGACCCAAGTTATAAATAACTCGAAGCGAAATCTGATGATGTAAGAAAGGAATCGAGAATGGAGGATCCGAGTCAACTTTGCTGTACTTACAGACCAAACTAAAGTAGTTCACAGAATAAAAAATTTGTGTTCTATAACCTCAAAATAGAAGGTGTGCAAAATTAAGCAAAAAAATTACATTTTTCATTAATCCGAATAATACCAAAATAATATAGGCTTGGTACTAATTTAAAGGGTTGATGAAAATGTGAGAAAATAACTTTTGCTTGTAAAAAATATTTTCATGTTTTGACGAAATTTTATCATTTATTTTCTAAAATGCATACGCCACTGGAATTGATTCCCCTGACCCCACACAACCCGGGGCACTCTAAAAGCGAGCGATGCGTCATTGACAGAAATTTTGGACTTGAAGTATAGTCATCCTATTTAAAGAAATTGACAACTTTGCGACAATGGATCGCAATGTACTGCACAAAATCATAGTACTATCTACAAAACATTAACTAAAATGAAATGGTAGACCAGAAGAGGGTACAGGAGCATTTTTTTTCCTTTTCATAAAATATGCTTAAGCCACCTTCTACTGAATATAAATACTTGTTGAAAAACCTAATAAAGAAACAGGTGTCCGTTGTCAGTGTCCAAAAATATTTTTTAAAATGCCAAACTTAACTTTGGATCAAAAAGTATTAATCATTCATTATATTGAGCAGAGAGGTTGGCCAAAAAGGGATGTGGCGGAAGAGCTTCCCAAAGAGTACTATTCATTTTATTAAAAAAAAAATGGCAGGAAACACACTTCTTTAAGAGAAGAGCTGGAAGTGGTCGCCCCAAACTATCGAATCAAGAACAAGACAATAATTTAGTTAATGTTTTGAGAAACCAACCATTTAAATCTGTAGTTACAGCAAAAACGGAAAGCAATTTCCCAGCATCGTACACAGGCGAAAATCGGGGAAAAGCCGGCCATAAATAGAAGTAATGCTGATATGAATCACAAACATGTTTAATCGTAAGAAAATGTTAAAACTAAGATAACACGTTCATTTAAACATTTTTTAAAGCCCCCCTCCCCTTGGGTTCATTTATTGCATTACATAAGCGCTGTGTAAGTACCTATTTCCTTAAAAAATAAAACTCTATGAAAAATGTTACTATTATTATTAGACTGTTATTATTTTAACAATTTAAGCAGTTAAGAGTTTAAAATTCATAATAAGATCGTTTATTTCGGCTCGAATTGAAGTTGGATTGAGGCACTTAACAGAGAGAGAGAGGTAAACCATTTTAACAGAATTGTAGGATTGAGATAGTTAATCCTGCATTTTTTCCAAATTGACTTGCCTTTGTCACTGTTGAGTGCCTCAATCCGACTTCAATCTGCGCTGAAATAAACGCTTTTTGACTGAAAAATTTTTGAAATAAAATCCAAAATGACAATTTAGCCTCTACAAAGCGATAAGGCTTCGTCCGCTGCAAATGGTATTTCACATTCTTTTTGAAGAGATCTTTTATATTTTGATGCCACGGGTTGGTGTTGAGAATGCAACATTATTTAACACATCTGCTTCATCCAGTTTACCTTCGGACCTAAACTTCATTTGAGCAGCAAATGTTAGTTCTTCCGGGCTTCGATCTGCTCGCAACGGTTCAGTTCTTCTTCTTTGATCGTTCACTCAAATCTAAAAATCCAGTGAATGGCCTCCCTTTACTCGATGAAGTTGTATCCTGCATTTCGGCTGGTTGAGCTTCATTCATTGACGAAGAAAACTCCAACTCAATATTTAACCAATCTCGATTTTTATTTTCAAATGCAGTTTAATTTCTTGATGCTGTTAACCATTTTGTGTCATATTTCTCGATGAATTTATATAAGACTTTTTGAAGACTCTTTTCTGACAAGCGTTCAACTCGCATGGTAGAGGTCACTTTTTCTGCCAAATAACGACACTGCTCCATTCTTTCCTTGAACTGACAAATTCTTAACCTTGACAAGTTGGCTTCTTTAAACAAAGCAGATTTTGTTGCAGACCCTGAAAAATAAGTTGTAATTTTGTTAATTATTTTATTACTAGCAATAGCCTATGTTCATCGGGGATAATGTAGGATTCTAATGGTAAAAGAATTTTTTAAATCGATCCAGTAGTTTCGGAGCCTATTCAATTCAAACAAACAATCAAATCTTTCCTCTTTATAATATTGGACAGATTATACTTTGCAATCAATGGTACTTCAAATTACATTAGAAAAATCTTCCACAATTGAGACCGTAGCTTGAAGAATTGAATGTTAATTCTAAAAAACTACATTATCAATAGCTGTTTGGATTATAATTTATATTTTGAAACTACATGAATGATTGTTAAAACTGTTTCTTAAATTCTTAGTTCAATGTAATTAAAACAATATATTTTAATAAGAATTCGCCATTTAAAATTGGTCGCCATATTAAATTTTAAACCCATATGGCAATTTTTTTATTTCTCTATTTAATTTTCTATAAAATAATGTTTTATTTTATATAAATTGATTTATTCTTTAAGTTAGTAGGAGAAAATTATTTGTTCCGTTTGGGTCCTACATTTTATACGAATTTGGACCCAGACCATAAATCTTTAAAAATATTTTCTCGTCAAGATCGCAAATTATCGCAGCAACTTAAGATGGGATTTACAAAGGACATTAATAATTTAAAGCTAATTTAAATGCGGGAAATTACGGGAAATCATACTTTTACTTTAGCAAAAAGTGAAAAATTGAAATTTAAAAAAAATTAATTGTTAACTTTTCAGAACACCAGTATAAAAAAACGTAAAGAAATATTTTAAATAAATATTATTTTTAATATTCTACTTACCACCAGCAATAGGCTCCATAGTTACTTTACAAAATTTTCACCCACACTTTGCCGAAAAACTGAATATAAATTACTAATTTTCACAGGCGCTTTTGAATCACAATGTAAATAGTCTCCACGAACATCAGCTTTCAACTAAAATATTTCTGCAAGTGACAAGACTAAAAATAAAGGGTGATTGTTTATTATACCCAGGTAACTAGATAATGAAATTATACTCAGAATAGGCCTTAATTGCGAAGTTGGTATTTCCGATTTATGGCCGGGTTTTCCCGAATTTCTGCTTTGTTGTTGCGGCAGCCTTAAAACCGTTTTTAACAAATGCAAATAAAAACAACGCATTGGATTTGCTCTACAATTTTACTTAAAACCCTTTCCAATTTTTTTATTAGTTAAAATATAATACTAGGAAAAAAGTGTTTAGTCAAATGTAACAATGGGATACTTAAGGTATACAGGCCTCAAGGAACACGATTTGATGAAAAATATACCCAAAAGGACAGAAGTAGTGGACGATTTTCGGTAAATGTTTTGGGGTGTCTGAGTGCACAAGGACTTGGTGTATGTTATTTTATCAAAGGAAGGTTCAATGCGGAGGTATATATAGATCTACTACTTTTTTCTGTACTGAATCGATTTCCGGACAGAAATTTTATCATTCAGCAAGAAGTTGCTGAATGATAAAATGCCGTTCATACGGCCCGCAAGTCGAAGAATAGATGCAAGAGCAGCATATCAGGATTTTACCGTGGCCCGCACGTAGTCCGAATTTAAATGTTATGGAAAATGTTTGGGGCTTATTAGTTAGTTAAAAAAACAATTAGGGAAAATAAGTTTAGGCCGCAAAATGTAAACGAACTTAAGGATAAAATTTTAGAGGCGTGGAATGAGTTACAAGGCAAATCCGGACTACGCCCGGGCTTTGGTCCATTCGATGCCTGAAAGGCTAAACTCTGTCTTAGAAAAAAGGGGCCGCAATAAAATATTAAATTTGTTTGGAAGGATATTTAAGTTTGTTTGAATTTATTAAATTGTTAATTAATTTATTAATTTGTTAGTTTTTATAAAATATAAATATTTTCTTTACCTCTTGCTTTATTTATTGTAATTAAAAGTAAAACAAGGTAAAAAAGGGCGATTTACAAAAATTGGCAGAAAGGTCAAAATTTTACAAATTTTTGCCAAGATTTAATGGCCGTCACTGTACATGCAGAATTCCTACGGGTTTGTCAATTCCCCATTAATACAACCAAAATGCTCCACCCTGTATATAATAATAATGGGACAACAAAAATACAGATAATTAATTAAAAGACATGAGTAATCTTCTCACCGGCAACAAATTAAAAATTATATACTCAGTCGGTGTATTAAATCAAAGTATTATAAAATTTAAGAAAAGGAAGCGTGCTCATACGGGCTGTAATAATTCTAAATAAAGCCCACAGAGCAGCTATTTTAAAATAGCCGTCGTCGCATGTTAACAACTTCTCTTTTATGAATGTGGCCACTTATGTGTATATACCAAATTTAGAATGGAACGTGTGCAACGATGAAATTGAAAAGCTCATCTTGCTGCTTTTGGAAGGCCTAATAGTTGTGTAATAGAGTATACTATTATGCCCGTATTTTGCCTTTCGTTTTTTAAGTTCTTAATAAAATATCAAATAAACTAATTTGATAAATAGAATTATTTGAAAAAAAGTATTTTGCATATTTCATTATGGTTACTATAATGGTAATATTAATGATTAAGGATTAATCGATACCAATACTAATATTAGTATGCTGTTGCCGATTATTGGTATCGATTTTTTTAATATAGTTATACGGTTTTCTGCGTTTATTCGGTAATTTACTTGGATAGGATGAAATGCTATTCGTTTTCTTCATTGAGTAATAATTTAGACTTAAGTTATGCAAAATACAGAAATAACATTAAATATCTTTAAAACGGACTTGACAAATTTTCATCTTTCAGAGAATTATACAAAGACTAAGAAATCATTTTAAGTTGTCTTGTAAGATGCTCGAATGCTCATATACTGTAAAGAAAGTTATTAAAATGATGGTTTTAAAGAAATAAAAATATGAAAGAAACTAAATAAATATCCAGATCCAGCAGGCCTATAACGAAAAACCAAAAATAACCTACAGGAAATAGGAAACTTTACTTTCTTTATTAACGGTCCAAATGAACACCATCAGTCAATAATCTTTAGAGAATCATAATTTTGAACAATTAAAAGATTGTTTTTAAAATTGTGAATTTAAAAAGTTTATTAATAGTTATTTTTTAAATTATAGGAAATTCGATTTTTTTAATTTACAAATTTATTTGCTATAAAGCTTATACCTATTTCTCTTTCTAATCAACCTTGAGTCATTGATCGATAGGAGAATTTATAAATCGTGGCCTGAGTCTAGAATATTTCTGGTAATGTCTATTAATTTTTTTCTTTAGTAAAAATCGATTTTTTTGATAAAAATATAGTTTCTAAGTTCCCTTTACGGTTTTGTTAAAATAATAAAACAACTTACATAAAAGAGGTTAATTTGTAAACATAAGGAGTTTTTTTGCGTAAACCACGGTCATCTTAAATAGAAAACGAAGACACTTAATTTTGTGTTGTTGTCTTTTCGGTATAAGAGTGATATAAGTTATACTTTTTGTAAAAACAAAAAAATTGTACACTTACAATAACAGTTTTTAGCACATTGTTACTATCCATAAATACTTGTAGAATACAATAAACTCTTTTCTATAATTCTAAAGGCTTTCCAAATACGCTAAATTTAATATTAAAATGTAATTTTCTCAAAACTGACCTTTTTTAGTTGTCTTACTATTCTAAACCGACGATATATTGCAAAATATAAAATAATTTCGGATTGTTTTAGCACATATAAAAAAAATAAACTTTTTCAATAGGAATATCTTAATTCGAACAAGACCTAAAAACTTTAAATAATGAAAATCAAACAAACACTGGGAGTCAAAAATATCTATTTTATTCAAGTTATAAATTCTTTAATCTGTTTTTTTCGAGAGTGTATACTGTCTTATTATATTTTTAACACCTGCTTACTAATTTCATTTGGAAAAAGAAAGTTGTGTGTATTTGCAAATACGATATATCCTATAGTCTAGTAGTAACTTAAAAGATTTATAGTCTGTCTCAAAGTATATCGCTATGGCTTTTGACAGACAATACCCCAATAAACCTTTAACGATTTTATTATCTATTGTATTGGGTAAACCAATTATTTCATAATGGCAGGGTGGGCCAGGTATTTCTTGAGTATTGACCATTAGGTATATAAATATTTAGGCTAACAATTAAGTGACAGTGTTGAATAACCGTTTTTACTGTGCGTTTCGAAAAAGTTGTTCTACGAGAATATAACTATGTCGCATCGAAATCATTTGTCATTAGATGCAAAACAGGTTGTGAAAAATGAGTATAAAACTTTAATCAGTAGAGAACTAATTAAACAAGAAGCTTTAAAAGAACCTGACTACTTACAAAAACTCCAATATCATCAATAAGAGATATTATTTTAGTGAAGAATTGAACAAAAGAAAAAATGTAGTGATTTTCAATCTCACCGTATAGAGTATAGACAATAATTATCAGGACCTAATAAGAAGAAAAATATATTGTTTTTATGAAAGAGGAGTTGTTCCTACCTTAGACAAACTGAAAGAGGAGCTAGACGAAGACGAAACCAATATAAATATTAACCGTGCCACCCTTCATAGAGTTGTTTGTAAAATGGGATTTAAATACCGTAAAATAGACAAAAGACAAGAAGTAATGGAATCGTACAGATTACGCACCTTGAGATTTAATTACCTTCAAGAAATTAGAAGATATAGGTTAGAAAACAGATCCATAATTTACCTTGATGAAACATGGTTCGATACACACGACTTTTGGAAGTCTTAAACTCAAATGCAATTAAAAAACAATATGTATGTAATAATTTGGCTGAACAGGCTGGGCATACTGTCTTACGTCTTCCTCCGTATCACTGTATGTTTAACCTCATAGAGCATTTGTGGAACCAAGTAAAATCAAAGATTAGAGCAGAAAATGTTACACCTACTTTAAGTCCCAGTGTTATAAGTTTGATAAAAAATTAATTAATTACTAACATAGGTACCAGTTGAGAGCTGGAAAAATTCAGTACAGCACATTATAAAAATTGAGGACTATTACATTTCTATACAAAACAACATAAATCCTATTGTAATTAATCTTAATGATGACTCTGATAGTAAAACAGAATTAGATTTAGATCAAAAGTGTAACAATCTATAGATAATATAGTTATAAATTTGTTAAAACTTTGCATATATTTAATTTTTTAATGTAATTTTAAGATTTTGCCTACCTAAATAAACAATAAATTATAAATCTTTATATTATTAGAGTCCGTCCCTAATGTTCTGTCCTTTCATACCTACTGATCCGCAGTTTTATTTTTCGGCAGGTAAAAACTAACACGGTATACTTTGAGACAAACTATACCAAACTCTTTTAAAAGAGTGCCAACAATTTTTGATTAAATGGTATTGTTTAAGGGCGTCCGTTCCTCGCGTTGCGTCAGAAATTCAAAAATGTATTACTTGATCTAACTTCACTGGAAGTAATTTGTCAAAAATCGATCTAACAATCTAACCTATTTTTATATGACGCGTAAATTCAATTAAGCTCATGGTGTGGTATTATCAACCTGTATTTTTGAGTGCTTTTTGCTTCTTATTAAAAAAAAAAGTTATGATGAAATTTACGTCGAAAAAGTTACTTGTTATGAAGCCTTTCTACCATTTCCATTATTTAGAATAGAACAGAGAATAAATCATTAAAACATTAATTAAATAAACTAATACGGTAAAATATGATGAGGAATACTATTTCAAGTAGACTAAAATTATACCAAACATCTTTAATAATTCATTTTCAAAGAAAAAATAATAATACAGTAGATAAAAAACGATTTTTCTTTATTTTGAGTTGACAAACAGAACAACAAGCAGGTGATTTTTGTCGGTTGTCATTTATTTACGCAAATACGTATTTTATTTTTTACTTAATTTTTGTAATAATT
Source organism: Listronotus oregonensis (assembly GCA_019359885.1). Taxonomy (NCBI): domain Eukaryota; kingdom Metazoa; phylum Arthropoda; class Insecta; order Coleoptera; family Curculionidae; genus Listronotus; species Listronotus oregonensis. The sequence goes on along the minus strand of JAHBCN010010194.1, from coordinate 3,033 downwards.
TTTAGATTTTAGGAAAAATTTAACGTTATTTTTTAAAAGTAACCGTCATATATATGATGCTTTAAAAACTCTATTTAAAAATACTAAGATCATAGCATTATATTAACATGCTTATTATATTTTTATAACAATAGCGATTCATACTTTTTGTATATACTTCTAAGTATATTGTAGTATTATTAAAAATGGTTTTAAATCTCGTATACATAGCATGAAATTTCATCTATTGAATATCTCCTCTCCTGGGTAGTATGATGAAACTCAACAATTACATCGTATTAATATACGTTTATCGTAATTAATCAGACATAACAATGCATGTATCTACTATTGAATAAACGGAATACACTGCAAAGTTAGAGACTTGATTATATTTTGAAAGTCGATTATCATCCAGTTAAATTGGTAAAATGTAATAAATTTATTTTTCGGCGATCGTGTCATCAATATATACAAAATCATCCATTAATAGCCCTTATTAATGCAATATTTTTGGTAGTAAACGATTTTAAGTGTACACAGCATTGAGCTTTGTATTTAACATAACTCCAATTACCAGCACACGGAATTGACATTTGTCAGGTTGGTTACCTAAAACCCCCTCTCCAAGATATGAAGAAAATTTTAAATTGTAAATTAAATAACAATTTAAATACTTAAATTTTGCTTTAGAAATTTTGAAATTTTCGTGAATTTGTAAAATTACAGTAAAAATGACAAATTTTACTAAATCGTAAAGAAAAAATAGAAAAAAGAAAAATTATTAGTAAATAATCACCAATCCTAAATTTTAATGCTTTATAGCTGGAGTTGCACATTTTAATATAACTTTTAATTCAAAATAACTTTATAACATTCTTCTGTATTGTAAAAAATAAAGGTACTTTACTTCTGAGTTATTATTATTTTTTTTTTTGACAAAACTCGTATTCGGCTTAAAAAATTGATATCTAATGGTTGTATTGTAAGTTTTGGGCCATGCAGATCTTTTTATTAAGAATAACTTTTTTGTAAACCTATTAATAAAAAAGTTTTCCATATGATTTTAACTTAAGATATATACTATGGATATTTTCGCGACTTACCGTTTTTAACTACTGGTTGATAGCAGTCCTTTCCCCCACCATTCTAACCGTGTTTAACCAGCCTATCCTCGCAAAAACGAGACGGTTTACGTATGTCAACTTACTACTAATGGTTTAATACACTTTTAAGTTTAAATTTAAATGCAAGGTCTTTGGAGAGTTAAGAAATAAGTCGAAAAGATAATATATAAACCAAATTTTTCATTTAATAAGATATTAGCTGTTTCCAAGTCAACTATAATAAGAAAATTTTTTCCCTTTTTGATTGTAATATAACTGTATTAATGCATCCATTTGGGAATTAACTAATAAACCAAAAAATCTGCAATCCAAATAGTTGTTAAACCATAGCAAAAACATCACAGAACCAAAACAATAAAAAGCCGCGAGTCCTCCATTATTTTAAATTTAAATTTGACATAACCATTATTAACGCTCCTCCTGACCAGTGGCGATAGCGGTAGATACTGGGTACAAAGTAATGACGTAGATACTGACGACAGAACACCTTCCCCGCTTCTCGCGAAAATAAACCGGTATGTTAACTGTCCTAACAATGTTCAACGCGGTATGTCGCCAAAATTTGATGTCTGTGTTTTACTTTTTCATGGGTTTTTTCCATGTTAAAATATATATAAATATATATATATATATATATATATATATATATATATATATATATATATATATATATATATATATATATATATTTCACTTGGCTGATTTTAGCCTTTTTCAATGATTTTTCCATCTAAAACAATTATACAACTAAGCTTTGATGTTCAGAGTACTATTTTAAATAATGTAAAATTTTTTTTTTTTTTTTTAGATTTTATCGACTTTCCCAAACAGGTTATTTCAGATATAAATGAAAATTTTTCACTTTACAGGTAATAAAATAACTTAAAATTACTGGTTAAAAAAAGTTTTTTCTCAACGAAGTCTTGGGTAGAATTAGGACAAACAAACACTTTGTGGTTTTAATATACATATTTAAAAAAGGTGGCGGGCGATTTTTGTAAACAAAACGCATAGGCCAACGAGTATATAGTTCAGAACTGTCATATAAACTTTCATATACATTAATGTTTTATTTAAAAAGGATGTTGCTTATATTAACCACTAAATTCAATTTTTTTAATACTTTTTTTTACATTTTGAAAGTTTTTTAACTTAAAGTTGTTTAATCACTTTGATTTAACAACAGTAAAATCAGCAAAATAATTCGATTTACAAAAAAAAAAAAATAACTACAGAAAATGTTTGGTCAATAATTTCAGTCGTCCCAAAAAAATTGTTTGCACCTATGGTGTAAAAAACACTTTTACGCCTTTAGCTGATTGTAACAAATTTTAGCGGCGGGCAAAGTGCTATTTTACACCCCCCGTACAAAAATTACTATTTTGTACTGGTTTTAAGTGACGATATAGTTTTTTTTTTGTTAATTGTTTCATATTTTTTTTGTTGCAGGCGTACGAGTTATCCTTTAACCGGCCCGGATGCTACTAGTAGCTTCCCAAAACCGGGCACGTGTACACCTTCGCAACCAGAAAGCTTCAGCCGATGATTACGTCAGAAGCTGGTAAAGCACTGATCCAGACGTGTTAACTCGCCCGATCCGCCAGTCGGATCGGCCGGAGGAGACCAAAGAATGTCAGCCACTGGGTTCGAGGAGACTGAGCTCACCTACAACATATCCGACGAGGACTCCAAAGTAAGACAAATGGTGTACGGTTCGCCGCATACGCACTCGCACGCCCACTCGTTAGCTAGTCAGGGCCATTATTCCCACTTAGAACAAAGTCATTTAGGGTTGGGAGGGTCGCCGCAACACGGAGGGGACCCCGGCGTGTCCTAGTCCGCTGCCTCCGTCGCACCAAGGTTACGGCCACCCTCGCCTCTATTCGCATATGCACTCCCTTCCTTCGCAGCGATAAGTCAGAGAATT
>JAHBCN010010193.1:0-32577 GCA_019359885.1 Listronotus oregonensis | reverse complement strand
TTCCGATAATAAAGGTCATTTTATGAAAAATTTCCCGAAAGAAAAAATTTTTAATGAACCTAGGTTGTCAAAAGCTTGATTTGCAAGATGCACTATTATATTTGTCAAAATTTAAAATTCAAAGTAAAGAGCAGCAAATAAACCACAACTAACCAAAACCCAACCACAACTAACAACAACTGTGTCATTTTACTAGAGCAAATTTCGCCGAACGTGTGGGATTCTGATAGAAAATTTGATGCTGATTCCGAATATATGTATGTTTATGGGTTTTCAAATAGCCGTTACGGAGATATGGGGTATCGCAGGGGAAAAATTAAAGTTGTCATTTTACTGGTGCAAATTTCGCCGAACGTGTCGGATTCTGATAGAAAATTTGACGTGATTCCGAATGTATGTATGTTTATGGGTTTTAAAATTTGCCGTTACGGAGATAGGGGGGGTATCGCAGGGGAAAAATTAAAGTTGTCATTTTACTGGTGCAAATTTCCCCGAACGTGTCGGATTCTGATAGAAAATTTGACCCCTTGTTTTTTTTTTCCCGAAAGGGGTAGGGGTATGTTTTTTTTGGGAAAATTTCCCCAAATTTTTTAAGGGCCCGTTAAAAACGGGAGGAATATGGGGTATCGCAGCGGAAAATATATTTTGTCTTTTTTTGTTGTTTTGTTTGTTGTCATAGTTTGTCTTTTTTTCCCACAGTTACATAATGTACCTCGCATGATTTATCGGTTGCACACATCCCGTTTAGAAAACTCTTTGGTACCGTTGTGGAAATCTTTCACGGTAAATTATAGCTGCTAGATTAGCATTAGGTTATGGTCTGTTTCGGCGAAAATTATTAACATATCGGCACATTCCCGGTTTGACAGCATTATTTTGAACTTTAAGGCACGAAATAAACGACGGAGAAAAATACCGAAGCGACTAGACATAGTACAAAGTGACTACTGAGTTGCCCCAACTGCAGCGCTTTTGCCAATTTTTTTTTAAATGTTTAAGGGGGAAAAAAACATTATTGAAAATCGAACGCTGTAAGAACAACACCGATACGTCACGGTCTCATATGGAAAACCCGTATAAAACCTGACGTATCGGTGTTATTCTAACAGCGTTCGATCTCTTTTAAATATAGTTGTTTTTAATTTGTAGACTGACACATTTAACAATTTTTTTCCAAAAAACCCAAAATTAAGGGAAAAATTTTAATTTTTTTAAAAAAAAAAAAAAAAAAGGGGGAAAAAAAAAAAATTTTTTTTTTTTTTTTTTCCCTTTAAAAATATCGTTATGAATTTAACTACTAGTAGACCCAAGCAAGGATGGTATTAAAATGAAATCAAAATTTACATAAAACGGTTTTGAAATGCATAGGTAGATAAACTAACATATTACTGGACTAGTAATTTTCTTTACTTTTGTTTAAAATGTCTTATTATCTTGTTGTTAACTCTAAAGCTTACTCTTTAATTTTTTTTTATAAAATTCGTACGATTTATCTTTTTGACCAAGTTGATAAGCAATTGAACCACTGTGAGACGCCCTCAATCGGCGTCGACTCCGGGTAAGGCAGTTGTTTCCGGGACGTCGCCCGGGAAAGAGGCCGGAGCCCGTGTGTGTCAAGAAGTTAGCGAAAAAAATAAATTATTTTAAATTGAGCGATGTGACTGTATAGACTGCTTTTTAGGTACGAAATCAGTGACTATTCTTTGTTACGCCAACTTCATCACATATCGGAATGTAGGTCGAGAAAATAATTATTTTTGAAAGAAAGAGAATTAAAAAATATAGAATTTTAGAAAATATTATCATTTTCCAGTTGAGCTTTATAATTTTTTAAAATTTGAAACATTATTTAAAAGATCAAACTTTAAATTCAATCACAAGCCAAACAAAAAAAGTGAAACTGCTAATTTCAAATACTACAAAAATTAGACCTATTTTAGGTCGTAAATACCATTAGAGAGCAATTTTTTGTGTGTATTTACATTATTAGCGATCCATACTAGTAAAAAGATTTAATTTTTTCTTATTGTTTAGTTTTATAAACAGATAGAACCTAAAAAAAATATCAGGTTTGTTTTCTATAAATAGTACAAATAAAACATTGATAATACCATTATTGTGCAACAATTTATCCTACTTTCAAAATATTGTGTGTCTCAAAGTGCAACAATTAGAGATAGATAGGAACATTTTTAGTAGCATCACGTATTTATATGTAAAGGAAAAATAATCACAAATATTTATTAGTATGTGGTTTTTTAATAAATAAAAACAAGAACAATTTTGAAGATTTTGAATCAAATAATGTTGATTGGCTTTATCTATTGGGTAAAAATTTAAAAGAAAATTTTAAGAAAGTACGCATTACACATGTGTTAGAGTTTAGAGTATCTACTTTTTAAAATTATTTAAAATAAAAATTATTTAGATTTTTATCCATGTGAGTAGTAATTGGATAAACCTCAATCTACACAAATCTCGAAACAAAAGAATCTTGTTACTTATTCAATCAATCGCAATACGATTACTGTCCAGTAACTGAAACTATCTTTAAAACTATCAAAAACGTATTCTCAAAAAGGGCCGCCATTTCCAACTTTAATTGTATTAATTTATAAATTTAACGTATGGGGGATAAAAAAAAATAAAGAAGTTCATAATCTAAGAAAAAAGGTGGTTGGTTAAAATTTTTTCAACTAATTATAGTTTCAGTTAGTAAAAGTGAATATGGTATAACCTATTTTAAAAATTGGCCTTAGAGTTTTATAAATAAAGATCAAAAGGGTCACACACAACACTTTCGCAATTTAACAATTTCTGGATATGCATTAGTTGCGGAGATCAAATTGCACGTATACAAGTATTTTTAAAATAAACCTGCTTCAGCCGAATAATCGTAAACAAAAGCCATTATGTTAATTTGTATATATTACAAAGCATAACACTTGGAACGCATCTAGTTTACAACCACATCACTGATTTATTACTCTTGATTGAAGTGTTTGGTTAAAAAGTTTACAAGCTTTTAAGTTATAAATAACATAATATTCTAGTTTACAGATAATATATTCTAGACCATGTACAAGGTGTACCATGCTGTTTAGGTGCTAAATTTAAAATATTTCTTAAACCTCTCATAAATGAAAATGAATTAAATTAATAACTAATTTTAAAATATATGTGTTAAAACTATTTTTTTCGTTCAATTATGACAGCCTAAAATAGGAATTACCTACCTTTTCACGATTGCTCTGTAGACATAGATAATTTCCAATCATTCAGAGTATTCTTAGACGTAGGTTTATTCAGAGGGGTGTGGGGACGCCGGGCTATACATTTTTAAGATATTAAATTTGCCTTATAGCCTACTGAACTAAATATATAAAATAAATATAATAAATGTAGGTAGACTGTAAAAAAAATACCAAATAAGTATAAGATAAATTTCTTATGAGTGTAAAATATTGAAAAAGAATAAAAAACCAAATAATAGAATGGACTACCTAAATATTTTATTTAAAAGGAAACAGTGACGACGGATAAAAAACTTTGAGGGTTACAGGTGTGCTGTCAAAGAGAAAACATCCTAAACGTTTATTAAATTTTATTGGAAACAAGAAATATCATCGATAAAATATTTAAATGTACAACAAAGGTATCACTACTTGTAACAAAAAAAAATCCAGTTTACCAGCAAAAATAAAAAATAATTGTAATTGGTAAATCTACAGTTATATTTGGGTTGTCAAAATTAATAACATACTTAGCTTTAAATATGTATTGTTATTGTTTTAGTACAGTTTACAGAGAAAAATAAAATATGTTATTGTACGATAAATATACCAGCAAACCGCCAGTTAAATAATATTTAAAAAAGTGGATGCATAGAACATAAAAAAAAAATCTGACATGGCTAACTTTTCAACGAAAAACATCTTGATTTAATTTGAATTAAAGTAAAATACTCTAAACAAACAGAATTTTTGTAAACAATCGAAAAACAAAATGTTTTTTTAGTAAAACCTTACAAGATATTTTGGGCAGAAAAAAGTAAGAATAACTATTAAAATAGACCGTTTTTAAAAAAAATCAATACTTTGATCCTTTGGAAGATGAAAAGTTGATCATCGGGAAAATATTTTTTTGTAACGAGTAGTATATTGTGAACGACTCGGCGTATTAAGCGTACTCGTAATTGTCTCATTTAAATTTACCACACAGGTTAGGTATTCAAACTTTATTCTTTAAATTATGTATCTTTAATTCATTTATAAAATTACAAATAAAATAAAAATGTTTAGTTTTAAAGAAAAAAAGGCGAAAACTTCTGTATAGATTTTTTTATAATCTATGCACCACTTTTTAAAATAAGATATTGGTGGTTTGCTGTTAAATTTTAGGTATCAAAAAATATTTAATAACTGTGTTAGCTAACACGTTTTTTATTGGAAAAATAAATTCTTAGAGGTCGGACGGTTGATCTTGACATAATAGTTTTAAACTAGATCAAATACAAATGTTGGCCCATAAAAAGACAGAATATACCGATTTCATCGATAGATTTGCAACAAAAAAAATTTAATCTTGTGATTAATATTTTTGTTGTTGCTTATATAAGTGACTAGATCTAATATCTTTTTTTAATACATACACTTTTCTTAATTCTAGTGCTAGAATTTAACAACAAATAAATTAAATTCAAAAAATACTATGAAGGAACATATTAATATCCAGATCTAAAAGTAAGATGAGAGAGATTACTATTTACTATACAAACTCAACAGAAATTTACATAAATAATCATAATTATTTACCTAGATAAAAAAAACATTGAAAAAAGCATATAATTGAAAATATATAACTATATTTAATATTTACTTTTCTTTTTACAAACCAAATATATATAACTAAAAATCACGATATCAATTGACTAGTTTATTGCATCGATAGCTTCATCACTGCCAAAATAAAGCTCCTGTCTAGATTCGGCGATCGCGAGCGGCTTCTTTAAAAACACAACAGCAACGGCTCCTACCAAAAGTGAGCCTCCACACACATACGTCAAGATATCCCTGTAATACCACGTATCGCTTTCATCTTTGTGCCGGTCTTGTATTATTTCGACCACTACGCCATTTGCAAGTTTATCTACAAAACTCATTATGCCGTAAACGAACGCTCCCGAGTTTGTTCTGGTACCTATTAGGTCGGTAGTAACACCAAGACTAGAAACTAGCACTATCGAACTGGCAGCACCAAGTAAGGAAGCCACCAAGTAAATCAGGTATTTCGAGTACAACTCGCCCTTTCCCCAGTTGATAAACAAACACGCGGCCAAACCGATCATCGCTCCGAAAATGTAAGTTATCTTTCTGCCAACACTTTGATTGATCGGTCCAATCGCGAACGACGTAATCAAACTAGCTATATACATGGTTAATGGAACGATGGCCAGTGCGCTCGAGACCATATCCAGTGCCTCGTGCAGATACAGGGTGATAAATACTTGGCTTAGATTAATAAACAATCTCGAGCACATGTAATTCACTGCTCCTTGGTATATTTGAATGTCCGTAAAAAGTTCTTTAAAGTCGCTTCGGAGTTTTGTGCCTCTGACGTCGTGAGATCCTCCGTTCGCGCCGTTTTCTTTCACCCACCAGTGGAAAAGGAATGTACAAATAATACCGAGTGTCATGACACTCCACACGATGTGCTGAAACTTCGTCGTGTCGCCGGAATTGATTTTATTGGTGTCGTTGCCCGACATATGCAGTACAGTCCACGTGATCACGTACACGAAGACGTTCGCTAATACTGTGAAGCCGTATCTTACCGCCGTAAGTTTAGTCCTGTCCTGTTCATTCGGACTGATTTCAGGTATTAAGGACAAATGTGAGATTTGAACTGAGGCCCATCCAAATTGAAAGATAATGATAAACATGGAGTAATAGATCATCTGACTCCATTTGGAAGCATCTTCACAGCCCACGCACGGGGAAAATATGAACGGAAAAGTAAAAATGACGCAAACGGTGCCCAAGAGATGCCACACTTTTCGCTTGCCGTATTGACAAATGCGAAAATTGTCTCCTTGATCCGAATGGTATCCCACAAAAGGGGTGGCGAGGGCGTCGGCTACCTGTCCCACCAACATCAATGCTCCCGCTTGAGTGTTGCTGAACTGAAGTACCAAATGGAAAAATACCAACAAATACGTGAACCACATGGAAGCACATACGTCATTCAGTACGTGACCCATGCCGTACGCAAGGTAAACACGTAACGGCAGCCGTTGGTACACTTCTGAATAGTCGTCTATTTGATCCATTGCTGATATTTTGTCTTCGCTTAATTGTACATATCCGATTATTTCTTTTTGAAACTTTTAATTTTTTAGTATTTTTCTGTACTTATTTTTTTATTGCAATGCTAAGTGATGCATCTCGAATGACCTGAAAATAAGAAAACAGTATAACGATACATTTTTTAATTTAAATATATCTTGCTTTAGTAGTTAATTAAACTTGGTGGAGGAGTTGTTTGTTGTAATCGTTAAAAAAAATAATTTTAAGATTATTGCAGTGCTTTGTTTTATGGATCTGACCTTTAACGAAATAACTTTCGAAAGGAAAGATTTATTATTTTCAATTTTGAATATGTAACATAATACTCAAAAAAGTGGGAAATATACTGAGGGGTAACGTTTTAAAAATATGTTTTTATTATTTTTTTTTTAAATCTGATATTCTGAATGAAAAACCTTTTAAGAATATTGCGTAAAATTTTAACAAGGATCGGAGCAAAACTAACAAAGATACAGCGTTAGTAAGGTTAGCCGATAAAACCCCTCGTAACTTCAAAACTACAACACCGATCCTTTAATATTTTAAACACTATTTTTGTACATAATTTACGAAGTAACGCCGGAGGATTTTTTCAAATTTGTTAATATTTTTCATTTTACAGTAACAAAATAGCGGATTTTTATTTTCAAAGTGTTTCCAAAAAGTAGTGATAGCGAGACCGGTCTTGGTCTTGCGGTCTTGGTCTTGGTCTTGCTGCAAGACCAAGACCGAGACCAGACCGCCTTTTCGCTTGAACCAAGACCAAGACCGGGGTATGCAAGACCAAGACCAAGACCAAGACCGAGGAGTGCAAGACTACGCAAGACCAAGACCGAGTGCAAGACTCTTGCAGTTCTGCAACTTTTTTAAAATATATTAATATTTAATTTTTATATTCAATATACAAAGGTATTTCATACAGAAATGACAAAAAATGTGCGAGAACGCCAAAAAGCTAATATTTAATGAGTAACAGGTTTCTTTAATAAAATAATAATTAAATGGATCCTTTGTTATTTTATAAAGTTCTTTAACAACGATTATGAGTAAATTCAATAACACTTTTCGAAAATAATAGGATTGTGACTCAATTGGTCCGACAAAGCAGGATATTTTCGAAACCGTTACGACAGAGAAAAGCTAGGGGTACAAAAGTTATAGAAGTTGAAAATAACCTTTATATTCCTAATGTTTTATTTTTAATTAGCTATTTAGTGTAGATAAAAAAATTTCAAAATCCAGAAAAAAATTATATTTGTTCCACACTGTAAGAAGTGGCACCATTAGATTGCTTCTTAAAACTAAGATATATATGTTAAAAAAAGAATTAATAAAAAAATATGTTTTTCATGTCAAATAAGAATAATTTTTATACAAATGGATTTTAAATATCACTTCCGGTTTTAACGTAAAAGACAAAACATTGCGAAAAGAATATTAATGACGTCATTTTTATCAAAACCGAACATTTAAAAACGTTGACATTGTTTCTATATGATAGTTTAACAATTTTACGGCATAACGGTGATTTTTTAAAATGTATTTTTTGTCATAAATTTTATATTTTGGGCTAAAAGCTAAAATAAGGGGGTTTTCTTTGGAAAATTCTGGAATAGCAAAAAATTTCACATTTGACGCCCTTTTTTTCTATATTTTTTTTATATTCAGTTTTTCACCATAATAAACGGCTTTTGAAGATATCAAGCTTTGTCACAGTATTAAGCTGCCCTGTATAATGCAGGATGTTTATACAATATTTGTACAAACTTTGTACGGCAAATGTTTGACTAATTTAAAAGTAAAAAGTTCATATGAACTGAAAAGATTTTTGGTAATTGTCTCCGATTTTGACCAAATTTGGTATAAGGGGTTTTTTGGGCCCTGATCACGAATCTAAAAATATTTTTGGCGGAAACGTTTCAGTTTCTAGATATCCATCATCAAACTTGAAAATGAAACTAACCTCATCTACACTATTCCTCCTTCTTTTTGCACATAATTTTTGATTTCTGCACTAATTTGGAACACAATATTTTATAAACACCCTTTAAAAACTTGTTTTTATGTTTATTTAATACATTTTTTCCCATTTAATTGCAAAGCTTCATTTTCAAAGGCCGCAACCATACATACACTATGGGCAATCACAGCTGCCTTGATTAAAATTGAAACTTTGCAATTTTATGGAAAAAATGTGTAAAACTAAATATAAAATGGGTTTTTAAAGAGCGTTTATAAAATATTGCGTTCCACTTTAGTATAAAACTCAAGAATTGGGTACAAAAGAAGGAGGAATATTAGTAAATGAGGTTAGTTTCATTATCAAGTTTGATGATATATCTGAAAACGAAACGTTTCCCCAAAAAAATTTTTAGATTCGTGATCAGGCCAAATCAATGTATACCAAATTTGGACAAAATCGGAGTTGCGATTTACTTTCTAGACAATTACCAGATTTTTGAATAACTTTTTTTAAAATCAGAAACCAATGTTTACAAATTAAAATCATTTTCATGAAAATTTCACATCTGGTTAAAATTAAAAGTTTTTTTTCTGCTCACACAGTACATAGTTTTGTATTTCTTAATTTTATATGCCTCTTCCAAGAAAATTTAAATAATTCATATCACTAAAATGTTTCTATGTGCTAATAAATGTATAAAAACCGGTTTTGTCTCAATTCAACTAAAAATGGAGCATAAATAAATAAATCCCTACATTTAAAATATGCTTTTTAAAATAATTCAAACGTATATATGTAAGGTTAAAATTGGCATATTTTATAATTTGAATGCAGAAAATATAGTTTCCGTTTTTATTTGTTTTTAAGTAATAAAAAAAATATTTTATTCAATATTACTTAGTCTAAATTATTACTACCAAAAAAAAAGCAAGACCAGCAAGATTCTTGCAGCAAGACCAAGACCAAGACCAAGACTTTCCTTTGACTTGCAAGACCAAGACCAAGACCAGGCTTGCAAGACCAAGACCAAGACCAAGACTAGCCCGGTCTTGGTCTTGGTCTGGTTTTGCTCATCACTACCAAAAAGTAAATAATTGAAATTTCAAAAAACCTTCTCAGCGTTACCTGGGGAAAGAGATTATCAAACGTAAAAACTTTGGTTTTTTGATTTTAAATGATCCAGCAGTTATGGGAAGCACGGCAATTCTACTTTTTTTCCGAGACCCCTCCAAATAATATTCCTTGATAAAAATTTTACTTGAAATTCTTTGAATGTTATACGTTAATCTAGCCTTAGTTTTAATAAATAGATTTTAACTATGTTATCCAAAAAAATTCGCAAAAATACGTTTTTTTGCACAAATTAACGTCACCTCTTCCCCTAAAAAAAGAAGGGCGAGAAGTAAAAATAGTATATTCTGCCGCAAATTAGCGAGTGGAATATGTGCTTTTCTTACATGTTGCACATTATACTTTTTCTATGAAAATGTATTTCTTTTATAGCGAAGCAAACAAATATATAAGTATTTTTTTATTAATAATATAGTTAATTTTACATAAGAGTTTTTGGTAAGATTCCTTGTCTTTTTTTTTAATTGAATTAATGAATAAAAATGGAATATGCGGCAGATTTCATGACTGTTTTCTCGCGCTTGGTTTTTAGTTTAAGAGGTAAATGTGGTAATTTTGGAATCTTGGAATACGCATAGATATCATTTCTTTTTTTACTGATAAATTATAAATGCATAACAAAATTAGTAATAAGTATTGTTATGTGCTTATTACTAATTGTCCGATAAAAACTATTTGTCATGACAAAACACATACACTGAAATTCGTAAATTGTTTTTTTTTTAAGTTTTTTTTTTGCTCTTGATAGCTAGTGATAAAAATATTAAAATTACCATAATAAAACCAAGATTTAAAAAACACTATTAAGAAATAATTATATTTTAAAATATATACATAATGATGTCTAAGGAAACGCATTAAATTAGTTTTTCCTTAAGCTAAAAAAAAATCGTACACGTATTTGTCAAACACTGTAAAATTAACCTATATGAAATGAGTACAAATTACAACCAACCACTAAATTAATATGTTACTATATTTTTTACAATTTTAAAAAATGTAAGAAGTTATTAATAAATAAACCTAAAAAACATAATTTATACAAAAAATTTATAAAACATTAATTTTATCATTATATATTTATTTTAAAATTATTTTGATAAATAACCGCAATTTAAATTTTAATTTTAAAAGGCCAAATGTTATTAATAAAGCCGCCACGAATAAGTATATTTATTGAATTTATTTCTTTTACAATTTACAAAAAATGGGTAATTTGAGAAACATCGTTTAGGACAATATTGTCACAAAACATTATTCAAAACACAATATAACCTAAAAATTAGTTAACACATGCCAGTTTTCCTAAAAGTTAAACTACTGTTTAATTAAATTCTTTTCATCAACAAAACTCGATAAATTCGTAAAATATGTTTACCTTTCTATAAAAAGCAGATTGTCAGTTGTCATACGTAAGGGAAAACAAAAAAGAAACTGAAACAATGAAACATTTTTAATTTCTTCGACAAAACAACACAACAAACGTAGCGGAACTTTTGACGTGTGATACTAGGTGTTGCCAAGTTTTCGAGTCATTATTCCCTAAACAATTATTTCTTTTTATTACCAGAAAGATTAGGACCCAATATTAAATAAATAATAATTAATACCAATTTCCCTGGCCGGTTTTAAAAAATAATGCTTGATTTTGTATACCAAAATGTTGGTGGCAGTTATAACAAATATAAATAAATTAAGAAACAGCAGATGGTGGGTGCAAGTAATGCAGAAAGGATATGTTTGATTAATCGATTGTTTACGTCCATGTTTTTTGATCCTTTGTAGGTTGTATTCAGCTGACACCTCGTCATTTGTTTAGCACTTTATCGTTAAATTGCCGCCTCACCAGATAAATCGATTTTCCGAATGAGTCGTCCACAGCCAACGACACTTGCGTATGAGGAATAATATCAGCTGATTGTCAATCCGTCCTTGATCCAATGTTGCCAGCAATTATTAATAGTAGGAATTTCTTTCACTAAAAATTAAAACATTGAAATGGTCAAACGAAATCCAAGTAATGAACCAAATTTTAATCACTGCGCCTTTTTTTCATACGCAAACAAAATATTAATTTAATTTTTACTACATATTCTATTTAATTCATCACTGAGTACGAAACAGATACCAGTTTTGATTTAATAATTATAAGTATATACAGGGTGACAATTTAAAAACTTGAAATGGCGATATTTTAGAAACGAAAAAATGAATCAAAAAACCCTTAAAACAGTTTCTATAAAACTAAGGGGGAACAAAAACAAGCATATTATCCCACCCTTATCAGAAACCCCTTGGACAGGGTGAGATAAACCCTAGAATCTTAAATAGAAAGGGGTCGAGTGATACATCATTTTGAAGCTCTTGGAAAATGCTTTCCAATGATACCATGAAAGCTACATTTCAGAAAATTCTTCTCTGTTTATCAAGGAAAACAATAAATAAAACAAAATTTTGAAATTGTTTATTATTATTTAATTAAATTATACAAAATGATTACTACTGATATACTGGCATGTCTCTTAAGAATTCAAACATGTCAAGCCCACAGGTATTTTGAATTGGTTTAGTTGCTATGATTTTTGCCGAAAAAACGGGTTGTTTATAAATTGCATTTATTATCACAAAATTTACTTTAAAAGTAACTTGTACTAGTAGTATTATTTTAAAAACAGTTGACTTTCGGTTCAGTTTAAACGAAAAGAAGGCACTTCTTATCTTTAACAATGGTGTACAGCACAGCTGAACGTGTAGACATTATTTTCATTTATGGTTCCCAGGATAAATGTTTCTTAAGGACAGCTCAACGTTTTAACGAAAGGCATCCAGGCCAAAATGTAAGCCCGGAGTATGTTCGCCAATTAGTAGCCAAATTTGAAGAAACTGGTTCTGTCGTGAATAAAAAGAGAAATCAATCGAGACTAGTCAACGAAGCAGCGCAAATTGAAATTCTGGGTCAGTTTGCAATGAATTCAACGCTATCAACTCGTCAAGCGGCTGTAGCAACTGGATTATCTCGTGAATCAATAAGAAAGGTACTTAAATTTCACAAGTTTTATCCCTATAAACTGCAGATACTACAAGAACTTAGTGACGACGACCCGGACAGAAGAATCCAGTTTTGTGAAATAATGACAGATAGAATTATGGCAGAACCTCAACTAGTTAAAAATATTTGCTTCAGTGATGAGTGTACCTTTTATTTAAATGGGCATGTTAATAAGCAAAACTGTCGTTACTGGGATAACGAGAACCCACATGTATTTAGAGAAGGGCATACCCAGTACCCCAGAAAATTAATGTTTGGGCTGGTATATTGGGAGACAGTATTATCGGTCCAATATTTATACCAGGAAATTTAAATGGGGACATGTATGCTGAAATGCTACAGAGGTCTATCGAACCACTAATAGTGCGAGAATTAGAAAATCAGAGGGACATACACGGAAATTTATCTTTATTAGAACGCTTACTACATTTCCAACACGATGGAGCACCTCCTCATAATGTAGTTCCCGTTAGGCAATGGTTGGATGATCAGTATCCTAACCAGTGGATTGGAAGAAGAGGTCCTGTTGAATGGCCACCTAGATCCCCGGACCTAACACCTCTTGACTTCTTTTTGTGGGGTCACCTAAAATCTGTGGTTTATAAAACGCAACCTGAGTCACTAGAGCAACTCCAGAATAGAATATTTCAGGAATGTCGTGCTATATCCAAAGAAACATTTGTAAATGTACGTGAAGAGTTTGAAAATAGGCTTTATTATTGTCTTCAAAACAACGGAAATCATTTTGAACATTTAATTAAATAATAATAAACAATTTCAAAATTTTGTTTTATTTATTTTCCTTGATAAACAGAGAAGAATTTTCTGAAATGTAGCTTTCTATGGTATCATTGGAAAGCATTTTCAAGAACTTTAAAATGATGTATCACTCGACCCCTTTTCTATTTAAGATTCTAGGGGTCTATCTCACCCTGTCCAAAGGGTTGCTGATAAGGGTGGGATAATATGCTTGTTTTTGTTCTCCCTTAGTTTTATAGAAACTGTTTTAAGGGTTTTTTGATTCATTTTTTCGTTCCTAAAATATCGCCATTTCAAGTTTTTAAATTGTCACCCTGTAAACATGTTTGTTATTATTATTTTTTTCGGTCAGGTTGTTTGGGATGGTCTCGAATATGAGTTATGTCCTTCCCACCGAAGAGGTTTCTCCCGTCACCTTAAACGACCACTGGTCCAGATTAGCCCGCCTAATCCTTCTAGCATCCATGTCAGCTGTGGGAAGTGTCGGCAACGTTTTCATGATTAGCGCTATCATGATCGAAGACTACCTAAGGAAAAGAGGTAACATTTTGCATTTATTACATTTAAGATAATGTCCCAAAGACAATATTCCAAAAATTTAGGAATATATATGCCTACCAATAATTAAAGAGAAAGGTATTTGTTGAAAATTAAAAAAAGTCAATCCTAACAAAGCAATTTTATTGACAGGAACGACAAAAAATGTTAGTTTTTATGTAATAACTACAATAATTTTCTTCGAAATGGGTGATTTTGTCGTGGTAGACCTCTGAGCAAAACACAATATAAAAAAATATATAAACTTGCATGGATATACTTTTTTTAATCGATTCATAATAAAATGTGCATTTGGAATTTGTCCAGAACCTATGATTGGGATGCCTGCACTACGAGTTGTGCGCCTTTAAGTATGATCGATATTTACTTGCCCACACATTGGCTACTGCCGATTTTCCGAAGACTTTTTTTTATCTTAACGATAAATTTAACATAAAAAGAAATGCTTCTAGTAGGTGACCATCGAAAAATAAATAGTTTATTAAAAAACTAAAGCTTAGCATTGCGATGTAATCGACTAGTCAATAAATTATTTATTTTTGCTTAATTATTATATCCAGAAATTTACATTTTTTAGGTCATCACACTTTTTTTAGAGTCCGCGGTACAATAAGCACTTGATTTGTAAGTAGTTCTCGTTTGGACTGAAAACGTTGGAGCCGCCTAAATAGTCAGCCATCAGGTCTAATTATTTTTTCCAAAAACGTAAATAATCTACATTCTTTTGCTTGTAGATCCCCGTAGGATAGGATTAGGCAAAGTAGTCAAATATAATGTAGTTTTAAGTTTTTCATGCTGAATATTATGTGAATTAAAATACATATTGTAACAAATTTGAAAAAAATAGTTTCAAGTCGTTTAACAATCAGAAAATAACAGCAATGTATATCTATATGATTTATATTTTCAGGGTCTTTTTGAAATATATTTTAGGTAATGTTTTGCTTATCGAGCCTACATCCGATTTTACTAAAATCTAGTAAATGGGGGTTTTTTGGGAAGCTAAATCTTGTCTTGTGAGTTAAAATACTACGGTATTTATATTAATCAATTAATAAAGAGTAACCAATATTTTTTTAAGGAACAAAACTAGTTTTAATTTTATTTTTGAATCAATTTCCTAAAAATAAGAAACCCTATCTCAACATACCATCGTTTTACAAATGATTCTGTAAACCTATTATTTTAAAGTAATATATATCTAGAAATAATATACTAGACATTTAATTAGTATAGTAGAATTTAATTGTTTGCGAAATTTATTAAATATTGAATAGCGTAGTGTCTAGAGTATTTAGAAAAAAGTATTTCTTACGATCTATCTTTTTCTTTAGTTTTGCTAGACATTTTCTAACGATTATTTATTATTTACAGCGTTTGTTCAATTTTGGTTGTCATAATATATAGAATTTTTTTGTTATTTATGTTACGAAAAAAGTGTATAAATGAAATTTGCAAAAAAAGCATTATAAATTATTTTATATACAAATTAGGAAATAAATAATACTTTTGGTTAAATTTATCTGTAAGCGTTGTTACCTTAGCCCTG
This sequence comes from Listronotus oregonensis, assembly GCA_019359885.1. Taxonomy (NCBI): domain Eukaryota; kingdom Metazoa; phylum Arthropoda; class Insecta; order Coleoptera; family Curculionidae; genus Listronotus; species Listronotus oregonensis. The sequence continues at coordinate 17,224 of JAHBCN010010193.1, read as the reverse complement.
TCTCTACAAAATTAACAAATAAAAATTGTCCTGACTTTCACAGTAAGAAAATAAAGTCTACAAATCTGCAACAAATCAGGTAAAATTCCTTCAAAAACAAAATTGTCGGTATGCAACTGTGAATACAATGGTAAAATTGTGTATGGTTGGTTGCATATTTTCTCTTATATCAGTTGAACTCAAATGACCGTAATGGCGTTTTAGTCCAGTAACTGAAGATCTGAAAGTTCCCAAAACCGTAAATAAATCTTAAACAATTTTCTTTTCAATTCTTAGGTCTTCGCGGATGCTTTCGAGCGAGAAAAAGTTTATCACGATTGCGACTTGGGAACCCGCTGAAAATTTAATACTAGTACACAATAATAAAAATTAAAAAATTAGTTTCATATTATGACAACTGAAATGAAACATAGGCTGTAAAATATTCAACTTACTTGTAAGTTTTCATTTCTATTTTGTTGCAGGCAACACTTTTTTAGTGAACGTAGGACTAGCGGATCTTCTCGTAACAGGTCTCGTGATACCGGCATCGGCAGTTGTGATCCTGGCCGGACTCAAAGACAACCTGACTGTGTGCCGATTTCAATGGTTCGTAGCCGTGTGGTGTTTCCTGGTGACTGTCCTCTCGCTAGCTGCCGTAGCTTGGGAAAACTATTTTAGACTATGTTATTCAATCGACGTTTATCAGAAGCTAACTAGAAGGTATATTTGACTTAAAACATAAGTTGCTTAACTTATTCCAAATAAGTGTTCTAATATAATTTAAGTGTAGACTTTCTGTTACTTCAATCTACTTATATCTAAAAACACTATTTTTCAGGAAAATCACATTTCTTCTACTGAGCATATGGACAGTATGTGGGTGTATATCAGGGGTGCAATTCTACTCAGATTTATCGTTTGATTATTGCACCAGGAATGACTTGGGGCTGATTCCGTATCAAGTGACAGTGTGTGTAGTCTTTGTATTTTTTCCATTGTCAGTTGCCTTAGTGTGTTACGTTAGAACCGGCTTTCAAGTTAGAAGGTAATTAAACTCTAAAAACTAACTGCTGGTGCGCAACGAAAAATCATTTATATTTTAGGTTTAAATCAAGGCCAAACTTTAAAGCACCAATCACCTTCAATTGGGATTTCGCCCTTGCCCAAGCGAACATGTATAGTTTCATATTATTTCTAATATTTTGGGTGCCTTTCGGAGTAGTTTTGGCAGTGGACAACGTTAACAAGGTTTCCGGAAAAGTGTTCTATAACCTGGCCTGGTTAGCCATCAGCAAATCGTGCATCAACAGTATCCTCTATGGTGTCGTTAACCGCCATTTTAGAGGAGCTTACATTAACTTGTTCCAGGTAAGTTTGTTTTACCTTGCTACAATATTGTCTTAATGCGGGTCTCGACATATGCAACTAACATGCCAAGTGTTTTGCAAAACATCAACTAATATAAAATTTGTAGTACTGTTGCTGCAAGACTACGGTGTCCTTTTCGAGGAGACAAAGACCAGAAGGCGTAAGACCGTCTGGCGACGTAAGGGTCCACATCATTCCAGGTTACAATATGTATTGCAGTCCGCAAAGAGCCAATGAGGGGGGCAGAAGTAAGAGATTTACGGAAAGGTAAATTAATGTTAAGAATTAATAGGTAAATTGGGTTTCTACGTTCATTTTTTATGTATTTGATTAGATGCACTTCAGCTCGGGCCAATGGTAGAGAAGTGTACGAGTTATGATGAGGCGACATGGCATCGGTGATTCGAGCGACCTCTGCTCACGGCAGAGGAATTTCCCACCAAGGAGTTTGGATATAGTTCGAATCGTAATGTATGTCTTTTACACAAAGTTCCAAGTAATGCTAAGACTGTTTTTTCAGTATTTATTTCTTAAAGTTCGTTTTGGATGGTTTTTAACATATCAATTTATTTTATTATATATTCGGCGTATTTTGAATAATTAGATTTATAAACTTTAGTTATTTAATGGAAAAAATAATAAGGGATTTTCAAACTGCAATAACTTTGTTGCATATTTATTACCGTTAAAATAATAAATATATGTATATTATATAAATCAATAAAATCAACAACTATAAACTTACAATGTAATGAGCTATTACTTAAACTGATTTAAAAATACGGTATATTTTAATAATTAGGTTAATATTAGGTTTAAAAATTTGAAAAAAAAACAGATCAAGGTAACTTGGATTTTTTTCACTGTAACTATTTAAAATTGAAGAGCCTTTTCTTAAGCTTTAATAAATTTAAGGAAGTTTTGGTCAGTGCTGATCACTTAAAGGATTTATGAAATCACAAAATAAGGATCAGTTCTATGGTAATTACCAAAACGAAATAATTTTTATTGGTCACTAAGTTAGATATTGTATGATTATCGTTTGTAGTGTAAAGACTGACTATTCTAAGACTAGTCTGTTTACATAGCATAGGTAAAAAGAGGCAAAAAACTTAGAAATACATTACTTTGTTGATTATTTCGCGTATTTTTTATTACGTGCAGTTTCTAAAATTCATTCCGAACAGTTAATCCATTTTTAAGATGGAACAGTTTAAACAGATTTGGTTTTAATTTGATATTATTTGAATAAGCTTTGATCATAAAATGTATTATTTTCACTTTAATACAAGCTCGGTTTATTCTTTTGTCACTTCGTATTAGTAAAATAAGTAATAAAATTGATGTAAGACTACATAAATTGTATTACAAATTTTGTTACATATATGTAACTTACATTTCACATTAAAGAAAACTACACCATATAAAAAATAACAAGAAATTTTTGATAAGGGTCATATTTCCATAAGATTTGTGCTGCTAAATTGCCTAATCAAAATTTAGAAAATATATTTTTTTAAAGATATTTACACGCGTCAAGTTAGTGCACAATGCAATGTGTGCAAGAAAAAAGTTTTAAAGTTTTTTAATCGATCACAAAAATGTTTACTTTTATTACATGTAAAAACGCTTTAAATTGTTGTTAGGCATATGCATTTTTACGGAAATTATATGTTTAAAATATAATTTACTTTATCGAGATTTAGTGCATATTAGGTATATACTTTATAAAATTTCGCTTCTTAGAATAACCGATAAAAAACCCATTCAATTTATTAATTTTATAATTTTACAACCCAAGGAAATTAGCAATAATACTGGTTCCTTTAAAAGTATGTACACATATTGCAAATCAAGACCAACCTATGTCCAACCAATGTTGGAAATAAATTTGCCAACGGCTTAGCCGCCAGCTGATGTACTGTTCAACATTACTTGAACATCTTGAACCAACAGTTCGCCGAGGTTCTGTAATGAGTATTGTTGAGTAAAGATGTTTATTTCAAGTCTTAATGAAGCTATGTACAGGGTGTCCCAAACTTTCTTATTAATAAAGATAATTAATTTTGATAAAAACTTTCTTAAGGCACTTTTTTTCGTAGAATTCATTGCGATAGGCAGATTTTTTACAGGGCGTTTAGATTTTCGTGCACCACCCCAAAATCAATTTTTTTATATGGACCACCCTATATATTATAAGATTTTTAAAAGCTGGTAAAATTTCCTAAATTTTGATGTATCACTTGTTATGTTTATCTTAAAAACCATTAGCAGTATTACGATTTAAAAATTAAAATAATGTGCCTACAGAAATCAACATTGCCATGACTAATAAAATGACATAGGATGCTAACATGTTATGATTAAAGCCACATATTTAAAGTTGCTACGTAAAAAAGCAGTAGGCCGTGCATATGATTTTTTTGTTTTAATATTTTAACAGCTTCTGAATAGTTGAGAATTGACAGTGGTACTTGATATTGTTAAATATTTTGGTATTTTTAGTAGAAAAAAAGTAATTTAAATAAGGTTTTTGAAAAGTGTTAAAAAATGTATGAAAATTTTGAAAAGTTCAACATGCTTGAATGTTACATAGAAAGCAACAAAAATGCTCAGGCGGCAAGAAACTTGTATTTTCAAAGATATCCCGAACGGCAGCAACCATCCAGGGATGTATTTGCTAGACTTGCCCATAATCTTCAAAATTTTGGCTCTTTTAACAAACCCAAAGCAAAGTATGCTCAAAATCAAGAAATTCAAAACGAAAATGAAGTAAAAACTCTAACCGTATTGGGCACTTTATATGAAAATAATGGTACAACTTCCACAAGAAAACTTGAAGCAGAAACTGGCATATCCAGAAGCAAAAATCACAGGATTTTGAAAAAAACAAATTTAAGCCTTATCGAACCCGCAAAATCCATCATCTTCTCCCTGGGGATTTTGATCAAAGAACTCGTTTTTGTGAGTGGTTTTTAAATAAAATAAAATTGTATTTGGTCTGACGAGGCTTCGATTAGTAGTGCGGGCATATTTAATCGGTTTAATGATTACACTTGGTCCCAAGAAAATCCCCATGCGACTGTCCAAAACAGACAACAAGGAAGATTTAGCTTCAATGTGTGGGTGGGAATTTTTAGAGGACAATTCATTGGACCCTACATTTATGATGAACCGCTGAATTCTAGACAATATTTGGATATTTTAAGGGACCAGGTTGAACCATTCTTGGAAGATATTCCCATAAATCTGATACCCAGAGTCTTCTTCCAGCATGATGGTGCCCCTGCGCATTGTGCAAGGACCATAAACGATTACCTTAATGTTCAGTTTGGTGAAAATTGGATGGGAAATGAACATTTGTTAACATAATTTTATTTTATTTTTGTTTATTTATTATCGTTAATTAAATTCCATAAAATTTTATATTGGGATTAGGTAGAGTTATGTTTTTTTGTTAATATTGTTGGTTTGTTGTTGTTGTCGTTTGTGTTTTAGATAATTATTAATTTAATATATTAACTATGAGTAATCTTATCATAAAACTTTAGATCTGTTGTTTTAATCATAACATGTTAGCATCCTATGTCATTTTATTAGTCATGGCAATGTTGATTTCTGTAGGCACATTATTTTAATTTTTAAATCGTAATACTGCTAATGGTTTTTAAGATAAACATAACAAGTGATACATCAAAATTTAGGAAATTTTACCAGCTTTTTAAAAATCTTATAATATATAGGGTGGTCCATATAAAAAAATTGATTTTGGGGTGGTGCACGAAAAGCTAAACGCCCTGTAAAAAATCTGCCTATCGCAATGAATTCTACGAAAAAAAGTGCCTTAAGAAAGTTTTTATCAAAATTAATTATCTTTATTAATAAGAAAGTTATGGGGCATTTAAAAAATCGACGAAATTCGAGAAACGCCCTCTAGTGGCCAAATGATAAGAGATAGCAAAGTTTTGTTAGCGCCAGTAGTTTTCTCATTAAATTTGAGCTCCGGACACCTTGGTCAATTTTTTTCTATCCCTTCAAATAAGGGTTGTTCCCATAAGAACGCGTCCAGTTTGGGACACCCTGTAAAATTGTTTCACCTGGTTGTTCGAATAATTTAGGGTGTTTTAAATTAGACTCTTAAAAAACAATTAAAAATAATAATATGTTTTCTGTGTTAACACGGAAAATATTTTTTTAAAGCACCCACAAAATAAACACATTTTTTGAGTGGAAATAAATGTATGTTTTATATAAAAAAATATAATAAAAATATGTCCTGTATATCGATGTCTGTGTTATATGTCTATTTAATCTGTGTATTTGAAAATATATATTAACTAGAGTTAAGCACATATCTGATTAGTAGGGGTATGCAAAAATATATGTATACAAGGTCACCAAAGTAAAACTCGACAAGTTGAATAATTTTTCTATCTTTTTCGTCTATATATATTCGGGCATGCATACCACCTCCGTCGATCGGAATAAGGATAACATGTAGTTATTTGTAATAAGTTAAAAGTGGCGCCTTTTCCTAACTGTGATGTCATTATAAACGAAGAAATTCAATGTGATAGGGACCATTGTGGTTTAAAAAACTCATTGTAAATATGCTATTTGTGTGCATTTATTTTTTTTATTTTTTGCGTTATTTGGTCAAACCATCATGTGTAGAATCTTAAAGAATAAATGTCTTTTATAACACAGATCTTTCATAAAAGGTGTTCCAAAATTAGAATATAATATTTCTAACGCTTTTTCTGCGTTCCCATAAAAATGGGATTAAAAGTTTTCAAAAATACTTATTGGAGGAACTATGGCTAACTAAAAGAAAAAGACTTAAAATAGTTTCTGCTTAATTTTATCTTTAAAAATATGTAAGAGAAATTCGATTAATTTTCTATCATAAACTAGCTTAGAGTGATAAATTCTTGCTTTATGACTCATAAAAGTTATATGCTATGAAGAATAAGGAAAATAATTGGTTATAAGGAATAAATTAGTAATAGGCCATGTTTAAAAGAACTATTTGACCTATTTTTATGTTTAGAATACGCCTTAGAAATATTATTCGCTAATTGATCCTGTATTTGGTAAATTGTGAGTACCTCAAACATTTTCATTTTTTTTTTTGACTACTAATTTAAAAATGTTTTCTAAAAATATGATTTTATTATACGTAAAACAGAATGAACACCATCAAAATTTCCAGTAAATCAACATACGCACAACTCCGAAATCCTCCGTTCTGCACAAAGTTTTTTGAAAAATTAATGTATCATTTTTCGACCACTCTATATTTATAACCGTAATGGGTACTACCTACTATCGTGTAATAATTATGTGTAATAAATGTTGTGATAATAACTATATAGATATAATCTTTACCTAGATTAAGGCTTTAATACTGATAGTAAACCAGAATAACAATAAAGTTACTGCCTAGGCCCATGAACGTAAGACAATGTAGTCACACTTAAGACTGAGACTTTATGACGGAAAAAATATTTAAAAAAGTCAAAACTGTTCATCCTGAACAGTTGCTGCATTAACATCTGGACATTGGTGCAAGCTTAACTAAGGAAATCCCATGTAAATTTTAAGGGGGTTAATTATTGGCTCCCCTGTACATTTTACAGAAAAAATGTAAGATAACTTATTGAAGAGACCAATCTGACAAGCCCTTGTGCCAAGTTTCAAAAAAATTTAATAGGCGAATCTTGAATTATTCAATTAAATGTATTTGCAAAATTACCAAATTTTCGGTTCAGGTAAAACCAAACAGATGTCAGATTGGTCTCTTCAAAAAGTTATCTTACATTTTTTCTTTAACAAGTACAGGTTAGCCAATAATTGACCCCCTTAAAATTTACATGTAATTTCCTATGTTTTTTCTGTTGTTCACATGTCCACCTGGTATGTTTTTGCAGTAATTATGGACAATGCTTTTGGACATAAATGTTGGTAACATGTCTAGTGGCAGGCATTTTATTTTTATTCGGTTTATACTATTTATACTCGTAATAAAAAAATATATATTATTTTTTATTTCCTTTGCAAGCACTGAAAGATATGTATGTATTAAACCAAACTATTTATAAATGTGTAGGATTCGTTTTTGATAAAATTCACAATTACAGTAACTTTTTTTTACAAAATTATCATTTTTATTTATCTAATAATGTATTCTAATGCATTTTTATCTTTACTCTGTTCTAAAGTATGTGTGTTTCCTATGAGCGACTGCATTTTTTGGAGTCATTTGTAGTCAGAAAAAAATGGCTTAAAGTAAAACATTATTTACAAGTATAAATTTTACAATCATTACGTAAATGTCCCTTTTAATAAATGATCTTAAAAAACTTCTCACATATTTTTTAATTTATTAGTCTACCAACCGTGTTATCTTATTTTCTCACTGGAAATAAAAGAAAAAACTTCAATTCCTAGAAATCGCATACGACCTACGCTCTACTAAAAACGGCTCCACAGTTTGTCGGTTGCTTCTTAGGAAACATCTTATCTAAGTTTTAGTTTATATCATGGTGAAACTTTCTTTAATACATAGTGTAAGGTTAGATTTTCTAAGTTCTAATAAAAATGTGGAAAATAAATTCTCGTCTTTTTATTTTAACCGTCATAACTCACTGGTGGAATGGACCCAAAATCATATTAAGGTGAAAAAACTAATAAAATTAAATTGAGAGTAAATTTGGTCAACCACCTAATTATTAGACCCAGAAGTTAAAAAACAGTAGACACACAATTTATGAGACATCCTGTATAGTAAATAATAGTAAATCTAGCCAAAAGAGAACCATCTGGTGTAGATTGTTTGTATTATTTCTATGTCAAAAGTTGACAATGTCAAATAAAACAACAAATTAAGCGTATATAGCTCTTATATCAAAATGTATTTGGTAAGGCACTTTATTCCCTATTAAATTTATGTTATAAAGGAAGATGCTTTTTAGGATTCCTCCTATCCAACTGCTGTATTTTGTATAATAGCAACAGAATTTTGTGAACGATTCTCCTTTTGTGGATTAAGAAGTAATGTATAAATTAGCAAAACAAATTCCTTTATGCGTAAAGTTCACTTTTGCGTCGCATTCGGCAGTTTGTTTTTGTTTTAAAATATGTATATTCAGTTACTTTGAGATATTTCTTGACGACTCGTATTGTGAATTGTTAATTGCCGAGCTTTTAACCATTTTTTAATACGCGCATAAAAAAAATGATATAAAAACACCCTATTGGCTGAATCCAAGGAAGTTTAAAGGTGTATGGAAGCCCAATGCTATGGCCCATTCGATCAAAAAATGTCCAGCCCAGTATGAAAATAACTGTCAGAGTTGGCCCCGCCGATTCTGCGCAATAACAAAATTCCACGAAATAATTTAATGTGTTGCCTACTTACACACTGATAAATCAGTGTGAAGTTAGCCATCACATTATAATTTTATGAGAGCCGGAGTACCGTTTTTTGGATTGATCAAAACCTTCTTATTTTAGTGATTAGTGTTTATTAAATTGTGACTATAATTTTGTGTTTATTGTTTGTTACTTATAATATCGTAACAAAATGACTAGAGGTTGTATGGATTTGTCTTGCAAATCCAAGGGTAACATACCCGTCTTTTTAACTTTAGGTAAGTATTTTTTATATTTAAATAAGGTGCTTCTTATAAGACGTAACGTTAGGTAACCGAATAAATAATAATATATCAATTATGAATAATAGAAAATGAAAATTTCATAGGAAATATTAGTGAGAAAAGTAAGGCAATCTTAACTATCTTTAGATGATTTCCACAATGTTTGTGTATTTCTGTGGATTATTAAAAAGAAATAAGGTTTACATTTAGGTACTTTTATTTCATTTAATAATTTAGTACACTCTTTTAAAGGATCAAAATTATTGATTACTGGGCAGACCAGGCAAATTTTAATATATACAGGTCCCTCTAATTGAATGAAAGGAAGTACAATTTTGGTGCGGTTTTTTGGGGCGCTGATTACAAATCTTAAAAAAAAATTCGGCAATGTTTCGTTTTCGAGATATTCATCATCAAAATTGAAAATCAAACTAACCTTATTTACACTATTTCTCCTTCTTTTTGCACAAAATTCTTGATTTTTACACTAAATTGGCACACAATATTTCTCAAACACCTTTTAAAAACTTTTTTTTTATGTTTATTTTACACCTTTTTTACCCTTTTATTTTTTAAGCAAATATGGCTGCTCCCTTGGAACTTAAAAGTTCGCAATTTAATGGAAAAAATATGTAAAATAAATAAAAAACCAAGGTTTTAAAAGGTGTTTATAAAATATCGTGTGCCACTTTAGTGTAAAAATCAAGAATTGTGTACAAAAAGAAGGAAGAATATAGTGAAAATGAGGTTAGTTTAATTTTCAACTTTGATGATGAAGATCTCGGAAACGAAACGTTGCCGAAAAGATATTTTTTCAGGTTTGTAATCAGCGCCCCAAAAAAATATACCAAATTTGATCAAAATCGGAGAGGAGGCAACTTTTCAGACAATACCATTTGTTTAAAAATAAATTAGATTTTTGGTTTCTTAATCTTGCATTATCAACTTTTTAAGCTCGACATACTGTACACACATAATATTTAACGGATACTGTTACAATGGATGCTCAGGTACCAAAGGGTTTTACTAAACATTTTTTTTTAACCAAAACTGAATGTTATTCTGCTTTCTCTTTGAATGTTTTGTTAAAAATTGACGGTGAAAAGGGGTATTTTTTGCCTAAAAAAGCAGTTATTAAAAATTTTCAACTTTTTAATTAATTTTTACAAGCCAAAATTTTTTCTTTTGAGGATTAAAAAAAATTAAAGAAACATTTTACCCCCCCCTATCTTGTACCCTTTTTCCTTTTATTACAAAATTGGTGATAAGTACATAATACTATCACACAATGTTTGAAATTTATTTTAAAAAATCGTGTTTTTATTTATTTACAAAGATTTTTGTTAAAAATACAAAACTTCCAAAAATATCGACCATTTAAATAGAAGGCAGTAAAGTGGCGCCATCTATTCTTTCCATATTATATCAGATGATATAAAATCTAATATTACACAATAATTTTAAATATTCTTTAGTAGTATCCTTTAATAACCAACAATTTTGTGCAAAAAATAAAAAAAAAGACAGTGAATGTTGGAATTTGACATTTGATGATGTCAATTTTATAGATAGTAACAAAGATTTATGGAAATCCGGCCCTGACCTACTATTCATTGCGCAAATTCCGCGGGGCCAACTCCCCTATTTCCGCTGCCCTGCACGCCTGGACAATTTTGTTTTACAGTATTGGGCTTCCATACACCTTTAAACTTCCTTGGCTGAATCTTAATTAAGATAATACAAAGACAACTGCAACATATTTAGTAAAATATAATGGCGAATGCTGCAAAATAAAATAGTACCTTATATTCCTGTATAATTATTAATTTGCAGCAATTTTGTCTTTATACTTAAGAAACATCCTGCTTTTTTCTGAAGATGCTGCGACAGTTATCTATCATGTGTTTATCATGACTTGCTACATCGTACCGGTGGTGGGAGCGATATGCGCTGATAGTTTTTTTGGACGATACAGGTAAAACGTAAACGTAAAAGCGAGATACAAGAAAAAATTAATTAAATACATAATAATTGATTACATTAAAAAAAAGCTCTTGCTATTTTATTCATGCAAAAACCAAAAAACAAGGACAACATTATTCTGTAACATTTTTTTGATTTGTAGGACAATCAGAAATTTTTCTTTAATTTATCTTATAGGAAATTTGTTGATGTGTGTTGCCGCCATTCCTGTTTTGGACCATAGTCCCATGTAAGTTAACAAAACTGTCTGTTCTGTTTCTTCAAGCAATAAATCTGACTATTTTAGTTTAATGTCGGCTTTGGGCTTACTCCTTATAGCCATCGGCACGGGGGGTCTAAAACCTTGTGTAGCCGCTTTTGGTGCTGAACAGTTTCGTCTTCCCGAACAAAGTGAACTCTTAAGGTATGTATCTAATGACTTATTTATTCCCTTCTCCTAAACTAAGACACTTAATTTTGCATTTTTTTTGTTTCTAGATATTTTTTTTCGATATTTTACTTTACCATAAATTTGGGAGGATTTGTCGGGATGATTTTAACACCGATCATGAGAAAAGCTTTGGAATGTTTCGGTGAAGACTCTTGTTACGCCCTGGGATTTGGGTTTCCCGCAGCTCTGATGATGATATCGATTTGTAAGTAACCAATTCCCACCTGGTGTTTGTAAATGTTACGTATCATACTGCGGACATAATTTTTACCATTCATATTTTATAGTGCTCTTCATGATGGGAAAAAGTTTTTATAAACTGAAAACCCCTAAACGGAACATTATTTTGGAGTTTCTAAAATGTTCATCGGTACGTATTAAACATTTTATCATTTGTATTATTATTAATAATATTTTTATTAGTAATTTTATTATTATTTTCATGTTAATAATGTTATTATCATGTTGCATTGACATTTGATGCTAGTATTAATAGTATGCTTTAGCTAAAAAGTGCAAAAAATCCAAGGATTTACGATACGATCATTGGCTAGATTATTCCAAAGGAAAGTTCGATTACAAGTTGATAAAAGAAATGAAAATAGTGTTCGCCATTTTGTTCTTGTTCGTACCTTTGCCGATATTTTGGTCGCTTTTCGATCAACAAGGCTCCAGATGGACTTTTCAGGTAAAATGAAGTTTAACGAAGATATTAATAAATAAAAATGACTTGTTTTATGCTTCTGTAGGCTTCTCATATGGATGGTAACATTCTGGGAGTGCAAATAGTTCCGGATCAGATGCAAGTTATCAATCCCGCCATGGTTCTCTTTCTTATACCAATATTTGATAAATTATTTTATCCATGTTGCGAGAAGCTTCATCTTTTGAATAATTCTTTGCATCGAATGGCTATTGGGGGTCTGGTGGCAGGTTTAGCCTTTATTACAGGTCTGACGGTATATTTTTAATAGTTAAATTTGTGATATAAGGTGTACCTATATAAGAAATAATAATAAAATTAATAAAAAACTAATTTATTTTAGCCGGTATTTTGGAGCTGGTTTTAGAAACAACATATCCCGAACTTCCCGAGAGAAACCACGGCTCTGTTAATATTGTTAACACCCTACCCTGCGGCATAATAATAACCAACCCATTTATTGGCGTGCAAATAGTAGATTCTGCAGCAATTTTTCGGTATGCAACCATCATATTATATTAAATGAACAATACATCAATGCAAATGTAATAAAAAGTTTTTAACTAAATTAAATATTTCACTTTTTACAATTACATAAATTGTAAACTTCGTAACAAAATATACAAAAGTAATAACTTTGTAGATTTCAAAATATGAAATGCCACAATCGTACCAGTTATACGTTAATAATAGAAGCTCCATCCAACTGTGGAAACATCTACTTTAATCGAGAACAGTTTGAGGTGACCACAGTCTTGGAAGAATTTAAGGTGACAAAGTATAGTAAAGTTCATAATAGGAAAAACTAATTTTAATATAAAATTGCTCTATTTAGGAGGACACATTAATCATAGGCGTAAATGAAAACTCTGAAATCCAAGGGTATATTACAGACCCTGTTGATTTTAAAAAATCGATTAGCGGAGCCCCAAAATTTAGGTAAATTTTATTCTTACTGCGCCTGTAATGGACTGTAAGAAATAAGTTTTTATTTGAAAAAAAAATATTTGAAATTGTAGTTGTAAAATCTTTTAGGGTAGACTTCGTCATAAACACCAATATTTTGCAAAACATCACCGTAACTGTTAAAAGTACATCTGGATTACAAGACATGTACTTCGTTGGAATGTCAAAGAGGAATCCTCAAGTTGTTGTCTCACCGTATATGGAAATTCCACAAGGGGTGTAAGAGTCCCGTCAATTGAAATAGCACCATTGTACTGATACATACTCCTTTAATAATATGCAAATTGTTTCTATTCGTTTTTAGATATGAATGTCACATAAGTAGTCAAAGCAACAGACATCTCTTCGAGAAACATTTTCATTTTGCCTTGGGCGGGGTCTATTCTTTGGTAATAAGAGAAAATCAAGGGAAAATTAAGGTAATTTATAGACGTGTTAATTTAAATCAGTATGAATTATTAGTATTGAATTAAATATCTCACTTTAGCATTCACGTTTATTAGATTCTATTAAAAAAATGTTTTTAATCCACTGCTTATTGCTATATGTTTATTTGTTTTTTAGTTCGTAAAACTATTCTCCGTATCTGATCCGAATTCCGTGAATATTTTATGGCAAATACCTCAATATTTTCTCATTTCCGTAGCAGAAATAATGTTTGGAGTTGCGGGATTAGAATTCTCCTTCACACAGGTATTTAATTCACCAAAAGTTACGAAAGAGTTACAGAAATAATTTTTAGGCACCTAAAAGTATGAAGACTGTTACAATAGCCGGATGGTACTTGTCACGGCCGTGGAAATTTCTTGGTCATAGTGATAACTCAACTAAATCTGTTTAAGAGTCAGGTATAAACAGTATATTCACTCATCACCTTCAATTAAGTAAAAACTTATCCTTAGCCACAACGATTTTTTTTTGTATATGTACGTAAATAATATGTGCTATTAATTATAAGACACTCTGTATAATTAGGTAGTATAAGCGAAAACCCTGTACTATTAAGCCGATCTATAGGATTTCTAGGGCTCAACAAAGTACAATTATATGAAGCATATACATACGTAATAAAACTCAAATTAATTTATTATGAGCATAAAGGATAATGAGTCCTTTAAGACCATAAAAAGGATTATTGTTTGTGATAAATATTGCATTTCGTCGATTAATCAATAATCTGTATGTTGTGTAATCCGCGATTTTCATCAATCATTCCTTAATGATTTTTTAAAAATTAAACTCAAAGGGTATTAATTTGATAAATCTTTTTTTATAAATTTACTAAACATCTTCTACTGGATAAAGTTGCAGCAAAATATAGAGATCCTTTCTTCTCCTCCGAACCCGTTAAATTTTTAAGTCTTGTATCAGTAAACTGCGTCTTATTTCTCTTAAGACACCCACGGTATGTTAGTACCTAGGTTTTCAGTCTTCATGGACTGCATCAAGATAAAAAAATAAAAATTTTCCACGTCGATATTTTAAGGTCTTGTTTGATTTTTAATAACTACTAAAGAAGATAAATTACATTAATTTTTTCAAAAGACAAATCAAGAGGAGATAAAAAAATACGAAATATGTTAGTTGTCAAAAATAGAGTTCGATAAAAAGTTTACATGGTAAGGGAAAACGTGTAGCTTGATTGATTGAAAAAAAATAAAGAAAAAGTTTATTTTGTTATTAAAATATTGAAAATATAAAAGAAGGTCAAGATAATTTTTTATGCGAAAGTAAAAAGTAATACCTCTCACCCTTTTATTTTAAATAAAAGTAGGAATATAAAAAACGAATAAAAATTTTAAATTCCTTCCCTTCAAGGACTAACGTAACAACAATCTAGTGTAGTTGAGTTTTTCTTACCTGAACATTTATTTTTTTAGGCTCACGAGTTCTTCCTTTTGCATGCTCATAGTTGCAGTTATGGCCATTTTCATGGAAATGGCTTCGAAATATCAGTTTGTCCAGCTAGAAGTAGAAAGTTCAGCATTTATTTTAGAACCAATTGACGGTGCTCTTATCGAATTGGACGAACAGGAAGAATATTAAGAAAAGGTGTAAATTATATTACAAAAAATAAAGAATTTAAGTTTTATTTTTTAACTTTTGTTTAAAGACCTTTGTCACGATACAAAATATATTTGGAGAGTATGCTGTGTAAAAATAATTAGGCATAGTTGATTGCTAAAGGTTGATGTATAAATGTAAGTGATATTTTTATAACAAAAGTTTTATTTTCGATCGCTACATACCGGGTGGTGTGTCGCCGAACGGAACATAGGAAAGTCCATGTAAATTTTAAGGGAGTCAATAATTGGCTTCCCTGTACACTTTACAAAAAAAATGTTTTTCGAAGAGACCAATCTGACAAACCTTCGTGCCAAGTTTTAAAAAATTTTAATAAGCGATTCTTGAGTTATTCAATTAAATGTAATTGCAAAATTACCAAATTTTGGTAAAACCAGACACTAGCCACCAGCAAACAATTTCTTATAAGGCTTTGTCAAATCTGACGTACAGCCGAATACACGAATTTTTTTTTTCGTTTCATCAATCTCACAACCATTAGATTCAAAGTAAAAGACACGTTAACATTATTTTTTTATCAAACCTTTTATTTAATGTAACAATTAAGTTTAACTTATAACAATTATTACTATCGATCATTAAAAAATAATTTTATCATACTAGAATTTAATTAAACCAATAGGAGTATCTGAAATATTTTCAATTTATTTTCCCATCAAGCCTATCTGGTCCATTTCAACCATTAAACGTATTGTCAGAGAGAACTCTACTCTTAATATTTTACTAAGTGTGGAAAAATAAAATAAAATACAATAACCTTTTAAAAAAATAATAGAGAATTACATAAAAATATTAATTAATCAAATGTTCAAACAACCCCCCCTTAGCAGCTAAACAATATCCCAACCGATCATAAAATACGTTGCTAAGTTGATATTGCGTTATTTTATTGCATGTTAATGAAATAGCGTTTTGCAAGTGGTTTAGATTTCCAAATTTTACCCTTTTATAAATGACACTTTTTAAGTGACCCCACGAAGAAGTCATTCGGTAAAAGATCTAGTGACCTGGCTGGCCGAAGTATCCGGTACCGTGGACCAATAATATTGCGTTAAAAGCAATTTCCAGGTACTCTTTAACAATACGGGCATCATAAGCGGGGCAACCATCCATTTGGTACCAGATCATTTGATCTTTCCGAACAACTTCTTCCAAGGCGGGTTCAATTTGATTTTGAAATAAGTCCAAATAGGTTTCTGCTGTCAGGTTATAGTTCATAAAAAGGGTTCCAATGATATGGTGTCCGATAATTCCATGAATAAATTTGTTTCTTGGGGATATTGTGTACGAGTATGAACAAAGCGATGTTCATTTTTTGTCTCCAATACCGGCAATTCTGAACATTTGGTTCATTGATGAGGATGAATATTCATCGATTAAACAAATATTTAAAAAAATTCCTATCGTTATTTGCTCTTTTCATCATTTCAAAATAAAATGCCATTCTTCGCTCTTTATCTCCTTCCTGTAGCTCTTGATGTTTTTCGAATTTATACGAATAATATTTGTGTTTTTTAAGTGCACATTACCGTTGTATGATGTTTACTTACCTCTTGCCCAAGAACCCTCGTACTAACCATTTTGTTTTCCTCCACACTCAGTAGAATATTAAAATCTCTGTTCTCTTTTTCTTCGGCTTAATTTTCGATATCCTGAGTTGAACATTTACAATTATTTATTACGGTACCTTTGGACTCGAACTTACTGACAATACGTTTAATAGTTGAAATGGACGGGTGGGGAAATAAACTGAAAACATTTCAGATACTGCTCTAAAACTGTTTCCGCTAATTCCACCTACTTATGCCTGTTTGGTTGTACCTGAACCGAAAATTTTTTGAAACCTGGCACGAGGGTTTGTCAGATCGGTCTCTTCAAAAAGTTATCTTACATTTTTTCTGTAAAATGTACAGGGGAGACAATAATTGACCCCCTTAAAATTTACATGGGATTTCCTATGTCCCGCTCGGCGACGCAACACCCGGTATATCAACATATCATACTCTAATTTAAAAACATTTTAATATAATACGTAGACTTGATTAGAAA
>JAHBCN010010192.1:0-32500 GCA_019359885.1 Listronotus oregonensis | reverse complement strand
AAAATAAAAAAAAAGCAGATGAAATTCACCTTGGTGAAGACATTCTTTTATAAGAAACCAAAAATCTCTATTTAAATTACTTAAGAAATTTTCTTAAAAAAAATGGAACTAAAAGAAATCTTTCTTACTCTTGTTAAAGAAATAGAAAGTAGATAAAAATAAACAATATTAACATTTTTTTTTTGCGACAATAAGGAAAATTAATTTAAATATAAATGATAGTTAAATAGGCATAAAATATAAAAATTACAATCAATTTCAATTCACCTAAGTTTTGTAATTTAAGCGCTATAACAAAAAAATCAGTAAGTTACAATAGAAAATAAAAATCTATACAATATAGATGGAATTTGCTTTTTTTTGGTCGCGACACCTCCCGGCATAAGTGATCTCCCCAAGCTATGTGTAAAATAAGATAAGGAAAACACTTTCCACGATAAGATAAAAAAATGCATGGTGTTTCACCATACAAAAAGGTTAAACGTTACTATATAACGTCTCAAAGGTAAGGTGAAAATATTGCACCCTTGCAATATTTTCAGAAGATAATGGATTTGGTGGTCCTTTTCTTTAAAAAAAAAATAAAACTCCAAGATTTATGAAGAATCTGGACCGCCGATCAATTGAATCCCACAGGATTTGAGTCAAACTTTAATCATTTACACATAATGTGCAACAAACAATATTTGATATAAATTTTGACTTACCTGCGATTCAATTCCATAGACATTCCTGTCCAGACCTCGTGTTGCTACTGCCTTCGCAATCCTAAATTGGACATCCTTCGTTGTAATAGTTTGTTACCAGTTCTTTGTCTCTCAGAACGTCTAGTGCCTGTAGTCGGTGATCCTACGACTTTGTTCGGGTTTAGACTAAAAAGGAAAACAGGAAACAGCAAAAATTGCTCTATACAAAAAAATGTTTTTAATGTAAGCAAGCCAGAACACCATTTCGGACATGCATTATACGGGGGAAATTCAAAAATTTCCAAAAAAAACTAAAAATTTGAATAGAGGGCCATGACTTGGTATTTGAGTATAACTTTAAATTCTAAACAACTTTTCCCTATAACATTTTGTTATATTTTTAAAATAAGTGCTTTACTCTTAAGCAGTTTTAATTTTTTGACCTACCCTGTATACATTTCGACTTTTAATAAAAGTAACTACTGCTAATACATTTAAGACCATGCACCAACTTTTATGAAGAATAAAATTTTCTAAATCCAATAAAAAATTTCCTTTGTTGCAGACTTAATGGACCACACTGTAAATATATTTATTTTTAATTATATAAATTATATATATATATATATATATATATATATATATATATATATATATATATATATATATATATATATATATTATATATATATATCTTTTTGTTTTGATTTTCTTGGCTTTAGGTTCTGTTAAAAGGTTAAAATGATGTTTCGATCAGTGGGTCATTTTCAATTTTTTTTTTTTTTTTTCAGTTTTTTTTTCATAGAATATTTAACAGAGATTTTTTATGTGTTTAAAAAAACAATACAAATAATAATAAAATAAAAACGATGCACTTTAAAAAAAAAACAGATTTTTGGTATGTACCTTGAATATCAGATGTTTGTTTTTTACTTCAACTTACAAATTTACTTGAAACTTCAGTTGTGCAGGAGCAGACTACCTCTTCATAATAATATATAAAAAGTATAATTTTCAAAAATATCTTTATTATTTGTCGATTACGACATTTTTTAGTTGGGACTGGAGAATGGATTTCCTGCCTCCTTCATATGGAATAGATATTAAAAGGTGAGAAATACATTTTGATTTAACAGAGAAATCCAAGATTTTTTAAATTGTTTATTTTACACCTTTTTCGTAGAACGACCCACATTTCCAAGTCCATTCCCATTTCCTTTTGCCGCTCGCGCTCCCGTCCGCTTTACACTGTTCTCAGGTTTACATTTTATTAGCATTTCCACCAAAAACTAAGCCTAACCTGCCTAAAATATTTAAATTTGTCGAAGGAAAGATCAACATTTGCATTACCTTTGTTGGATTGAAGAAAGTAAATGGAACGACTTGTGATTAATGGCAATTTTTTATTAGACTAATAACACAGCCACACAAAGAAAAAAAGTGATCCGAAAAATTGTTTTTTTTTTAATTTGTTAAATGTATATTTGTTAAAATAATGGTATGAAAAATGAAAATTTGTCAATAGAATTGACGTCTCACTTGCAGAGCTGTCGGTTATTAAATTAAATAATTGAAATATCGTATTTAATTACTTCTCAGTAATTGGATTACTTTAATTCAATTACTTTCCAAAGATATTTGGATTTAGATTATCAATTAATAGAACAATGGAATCGTAATTGGTAATTGATTTTCACGAATCCCAAGTAATTTAATTATTTAGAAAGTAATTCGATTACTCATAAAGTAATGGAATTACTTAGAAATTAATTAAATTACCTAATAAATAATTGAATTACTACGAAAAATTACTACTACTATTTAGAAGAGTGATTGGTAATTGTAATTGACTTACTTTTTAAAATTAATTGCGACAGCTATGCTCACTTGAAACTTTTTCTAACCTCCAAAAAAATGTTTGTTTTCCAAAAGTTAACCGATTGTCATCAAATTTGGTGTACAGAGATTTTAAGGCTCCCAGATCACGAATCCTAAGTCAGATTTACAAAATTTTGGGTGGCGGATCCAAAAGGGTCAAAAATTACGAATTGGGTGTCAGATTTGCAGAATTCAAAATGGCGAATTTAATAGGGCAGACGATATTATAAAAAACCAATTAAATTAATTTACTTGTAAAACGGCTTTTCTTAAGAAATAAATAAAATTCAAATATAAGGTTAATAAAAGTATCTTTTAACTAACTGAAAAAAATATTTTTTTTATTGTCTCTGAAACGAGATATAAACAATCAAACTAAGCATAAATAACATTGTCGATATCTGTCATTTATGAAAGCCATGTATTTATTTCGGAATACCTCGAAAACAGTTCTTACGATATTTTTTAAAAACTTATGCAATATTATCAAGGTATTAAAAAATTAAAAAAACAAACCTGAATTTTTGGTCGTCTTGTTAAAAAGATATTGATTTTTGAAAGTTTATATGGGTCTGTTTGTTATTAGGAAATAGTGGGCTCATTTCCAACAAGAAATAATCGATCTGTGGAGCTTTGGAGCTCCGTAGGAGCCGAAATACTCATAATGGAACTTCGTGCCCATTGAGACTTTTTCTCAGAATGACAAAGGTACAACATATATCCATTTTAGCCATTTTCACCGGGGGCCACTTTCCATAAGAAATGTGGTTTATTAAAAATATCCATTACAAATTCAACTAAAATAGGAAAAATTATAATAATCCGTATTGGTACAATTTTTGTTTGAGAGAGGTGGGCAAGTTTGGCGCGAAGGACATGAAAGGGACGAAGATAAAAGATGATCATCCATAAACAAATATACTGTGATAGATTGTGATTTAAATTAATCATAAATTTTTAAATTAAATTAGATTGAACTTGTTTTATTATAATAACTATCACAATATATTTTTTTGTTTGTGGGGCGCTGATTTGTGCTCCGACTGTATGGACGCTTACCTCAGGTGAGTTCAGTATTCTACAAAGCCTTACGAACTTATATAAATTAAAAACTGATAAATGTTTAACACGTTTGTTTATTAAACAAAATATTTGTAATAAAACTTGAATATCATCTAGTCATTAAATTATGTAAGTATTTATCAGGATATCTACACTAATATATTAATTACAACCCTTTGTCTTATATAATTGAAACAAAATAAATAAACTTTTATTATAATATTATTTTATTTTTATTATTATCGTTTTATAATTCGTTTTGAAAAATTTAATAAATTAAAAATAATATGATAAATGTATTTGATTCGATAATTTTATCTTTATTGAAAATTTATTTATTTACTTATTTTTTTCTTTTAACTTTTAATAAAAATTATTTGTTCGTTATTATAATAAAAATTTATTTGGTCCTAAAATTTATTAATAAAAATAAATCTTTCAAAACACAATATTTGTTCTAAGTCTGGACCTGTCCTTTTTCTCCTAGCGGCGAGAAATCTAATTAACCTTATTCAGTTTTAAAATGTCTATTTTAAGTTACCTGTATGGTTACAAAACTTGAATTCCTCTTCCAAGTATTAATAAAAAAAAAGATATAATATTTATACAAACAGGATACGATGTCTTCTATGAAGATTTATTTGAATTGGACTATGACCAACCATCAGCTGAGCAACTTGGCACTTTAATACATCTGTTTGAAGAACTTTGTTTACTTTCTTGTGTCATGGAAATCGGCTTAGAATTTATGTAATTTGTCACTACCTCCAGGTAAATTGATTATATATGATTTGAATTGATTTTTTATATACTTTACTTAATTTCACTTTCGTTAAAACATAAAACTTTGGAAGAAACGACTGTGTCAACTTTCTAGGTTATGTCTAGCCCTTAGCTATGAAACCGCTTTCTTTTGTTTATTTTCGACCCCTGGAGGAGCGTGGTTACTTTAGCAACTGAATTTGGACTGATCCTTGTTTTCGGGGTTAATTTCTTTATATACCCCAAGAACAATTGCCACTATTTTATGTAATATGGCGTCTTTTTCAGGCACCTTGATAGAATTTTAGCTTGTCAAATATGGCAATTTTAAATAATAAAATTTTAACTTTATTACTAAGCCTTACTTTGCTGTTATTATCTGGCAGCTATAATCTCATTGGTTAATTAGAAAATTTAATGCTCTTTTTAATGGTGTATAATTATATAAGTTTTATTTTGATCTTGTCACAATTATATGCATGTAAACAAATTAATGTCATCTTTTCTGACTTCTCAAATTTCAATATTTTTATAATTTTCAAATAAACCTCCGTTTAAATCTTATAACTAATACTAAATCTAAATAAATAATAATTTTACACATCTTTTATGACTAATTACAAGGTCTAGGTTTTTATATTAATTCCACAATATGAGTTTAATAAGCTCGATTTTTGTCTTTTTACGCGTCCCGCACTATACACGAAAATTAAAGTATTAATTTTTACTTTTATCTTAAATATATTTATACCATAAGAAAGATGGTTTCTTTCCCTATCTTTTGATATATAGTTTGTTAGGTTTTTAACTACGGTCATTTTAAAACTTCTATAGCATCATTGGATGTCAAAAGCACTATTTCATCCAATATTTAAAATTGTCCTTTTTACTATTAAAATCCAAACACTTTCGTTTTTATGCGGTCATAACTTAGTTTAAACTTAAATCTACCTTATTCTAATTAAATCTAATCCTAATATTAAGTAATTTTGAATGAGTCGATCATTATTGGTTTTGCCTAGGGTTTTTTATGTATTATTGTTTATTTTTGGTTGTTATTGTTACAACCCTCTGTATATTTATAACTATCTTGTTATAATATGATCATTAAATTATCATTACATATTTATTTTATACACTTTGCCTTCCACTGATCTTTTTATATTTATTACAGTCAAGAACAGTTTTCTCCGATATTTTCCGAAGTGAATTTCTGTGATTTTTATATTCTCGTGTAATTAAACTTTACAAAATGTCTCATTCTGTTTATCTTAGGTCTTATGCACTTTTTTGTTTAAATCAATTTTATATTTATATGACCCATTTTACCATAGATATTATCATGTTCTTTTTATGTTTTTCCCTTTTCTTTATATTTTATAATAAAATTTTTATTTAATATTCTTCCATAAGGTTATACCATCTCAATACCTAAAAAACATGTATATCATATACCTAAAATTTTGTATAATAAATTATCGTATATAAATATTTCGCAGTTCTACCAATATTATCGTGTATATACGTGTCAAATTAATAACCCTTTTTGAAAGTCGGGTTAAAAAATCAATTTTAGGTCATTAAACGTTTTATTAGACCTGTTTTAAATTCTGGCCCTACCTTCGACTAGCAATGGAATTTATTGTTAGAAATTAAAATAGAATAATTCCTAAATTCTGTTTATAATCCTGAAGCTTTAGGTCTGTCGTTGTGAGCTGATCTCTAAACGAATCCGATGGCATTCAGACTGGATGACGGATATATTTCTCGAAATGCTAGAAATGCGGCCGGATATTAAGCTATTAGATTTTGTATATAATAAATTAATTTCTTTTAACCGACTTTGAAAAAAAAGGTTATCAATTCGATATGTATGTATGTAATATTATCAATATTCTATTGGGGCTTTTAAACACACATTTAAAATATTACAGGTGTATGTATGTTTGTATGTTTTTACGTTTGTACGTTTGTACAGTAACGGCCATTAAATCTTAAAATAGGCTTATGCCACCTTCTACTGAATATAAATACCTGTTGAAAAACCTTATAAAGAAACAGGTGTCCGTTGTCAGTGTCTAAAAATATTTTTTAAAATGCCAAACTTAACTTTGGATCAAAAAGTATTAATTATTCATTATATTAAGCAAAGAGGTTGGCTAAAAAGGAATGCGGCGAAAGAGCTTAACATTCCAAAAAGTACTATTCATTTTGTTAAAGAAAAATGAGACGAGCTGGAAGTGGTCGCTCCAAACTATCGAATCAAGAACGAGACAATAATTTAGTTAATGTTTTGAGAAACCAACCATTTAAATCTGTAGGTACAGCAAAAACGGAAAGCAATTTTCCAGCATCGGTTAGAACGGCACGGTGAAGAATAAGGCAAATATCCGAATTGCGCTGCCACTCGGCAGCCTTAAAACTGTTGCATGCAAATAACGCATTGGATTTGCTCTACAATTTTACTTGGAACCTCCGATTTTTTCATGTTTCCTTCTGTATGGGTCGATTTCCGGACAAAAATTTTATCTTTCGGCAAGATTAGTGCCCCGTTCATACGACCCAGCAAGTTGATGAATGAATGGAAGAGCAGCGTATCAGGGTTTTACCGTGGCCCACGAAGTCTGGATTTAAATCTTATGGAAAATGTTTGAGGTTATAGTTAAAAAAAAAATAGATAAAATGAGTTTAGGCCGAAAATTAAACGAATTAAGGATAAAATTTTTATATATATATATATATATATATATATATATATATATATATATATATATATATATATATATATATATATATATATATATATATATATATATATATATATATATATATATATATAATGAGTGAGTAAAAAGAAAAAAATATAATATACAGGTTGTTCCTTTAAAAAAAAACCAAACTTGTTATTTTTAAACCCACCTTGAACTTTTGTTTTTTTTTAATGAAAACCCGTCGGTTCAATAAAAAATACTTTTTTTTATTTTAAAAATTTCTTCAACTCTTAAAGTAAAAAAAAACCAAAATAAGGGGAAAAACCCCCTACTCTGAATATCATGGATTAAATTTTATTCCACATAATTACTTAAACTAAAATCAATTATAATCGTAATTAAAACCTTGTTTTAGTTCTACTTTTATATATTTTTTTATAAAATATTCATATAAATCTTAAAGAAAACTTTGGTAGCTTTAAGGGTTTTAGCATTGGAAAAGTTTGTTTTTAATATTGCGAATATTTGAAAATAAACTGTTACTTATGATTTAAATTATTTTTTGCCCCAAATATAACATTTTGAAAATCTTGATTAAAATATTAAATGATTTAAATCATAATCCAAATTATCTGATTTAAATCCTTTTAACCTTGCTTTAAATAGTAGAAGTGGTGTTTTTTGCTCTCTTTCCCAAATCTCCTTTCTATTATATTTTTACTGTACTTTATCACCTATTCTAAATAAATATAACCACGACAAAATATTTGAGTTTTAAATTTTTAACTCATCCTGAAACTGATTCGAAACTTTTCGCAAAAGAAAATCCGGACTTCGCCCGGGCTTTGGTCCATTCGATGCCTGGAAGGCTAAACTCTGTCTTAGAAAAAAACGGGGCCGCAATAAAATATTAAATTTGTTTGGAAGGATATTTTACTTTGTTAAAATTTATTTAATTTTTAATTTATTTATTAATTTGTTAGTTTTTATAACAGAAAAGTCAACATTTGACAAATTTTTTGCCCAAGATTTAATGGCCGTCACTGTACGTTTATACTTTCGTACGTTTGCCTATACATTTCTCCGAAACCAAAAATTGGATTGTTAGCATTCTTGTTTTTAATGATTTGTATTTATTTCAATTTAAAGAACAGTAAAGATTTCATCAAAATCGGTTTAGACTTTTTATGATATGTAGTAATACGTGTATGTGTACCGACCTGGCCTTTTAACATTTTGATAAAATTCAACAAAATCTTTAAAAATTTACAATAAACCTATTTGTACTTATTACAAAAAAAAATCAATTTTTCGCTAAACTAAAAATTGTAAAAAAAGATCCTTAAAATTTTTAAATTTTAATACATATACATATTACCATTTTAAATTTGGTCCAAAAAGAGCATATTACGAATTTATTACTTTTGTAATAGCATTGACGATTACGGAGGTAACCTTTAAAATTGTTAAAAATGTAACATACTGTACAGGGTTATTCATTTTAAAGTAAACAGGGTTTATTTTTGAACTTCCCTGTACTTTTTAAAAACCGAATATAGCCATTTCGTGTATTTTTTCCGAAGGTTTTTAATAATTTAACCCAGAAAAAACTTTTTGAAAAAAAAAACAAAAGCGTTGGCAATGACATATTTTTAAAATGGAATACGCCGTATATTTTTATATTAATAGATGGAATTTTCAAGGGAGTTCGGTGATATAGGGGTTGCTGGGTTTATTTCCTGCGGTTCTGCTGCAATTGTCAAAAAAAACTGCATGATACTATAAGGATAGTTTCAGCTGAAAAACCTGGTTGCCACAGGTCATAGGTGCTTATTTGTCGTCAAGAATTTTAAAAATACGTTTATTACTTTTTGGAGTAGTTTTATAATGAGGTTTTCATCAGAAGAACGGCTTTAAATTAAACCCTATTATAAATATGGAGAAAACGCCAGGGAAACACAACGAAGATATTTAAACCACCGAAATTTATCAGTAAAACTGAATGTCTTATTCGAAAAACCAAATCGTCACATATTAGAAAAAGAACTACAATGAGAAAAAGAAACCGGGATCGAGCTATCCAAAATTATTTTACTTTGTATCCCAAAATTTCAATTCGGCCTCAATCAAAAAAAACCAAAATCGACTTTTTTATGTTTTTGCTCTGTTTAAAATATTTGAGATCATTAGACTGAGCCTACCCTTTGGCTATTTTTAAACTTTTATTCTGATTATTAGTTACAAAGATATTGTGATCTAAGTTTTAGCAAGTAGACTTACTAAACATATCTATTTTAGCATGTCAAGTTACTTTTATTTTTTTATCTAATTAAATAGTCAAATAAAAAAGTACAAAAAAAAAATTTAGTAACTCATATCATAAAAATATTTTTTTTAAATTTCCCAAATAAAAAATAGGGGGAACATGTAGTGTTTTTATACTTTAAATTTACGAACTAAAAACCTAGTAAAAGAGTTAGGGTTTTTTTAAATTTAATTTTACAAAACTTTATTATAACTTCTATTTGGGGTTTTAAAAACATATCAATAAAACAATTAAACAACCTAGCAACTCTAGGTACAAAAAACTTTTACAAAAATGTTTATAAGAATTGAGATACTTAGAACAAAATTTTATTGGTGTTCTCAGCAGTATAAAGTAGTGGGGTTAACTAGATTTACTACTTTCATAAGTCAAAAGGAGCAGCGGGCGTTTATTTAGTTTAGGCTAAACTTTCAACGGATGAGGATGACTTCTAATCGCCCGAATAAATAATAAAAAACGGTATTATCAATAAAATTTTTATTATATTTTTTATTTATATTACAAAAATATTTTCAAAAATCAATCGAGATAAGGGAACCAACCCAACAAAAGAATAGTGTTTGAGAAGAAAATAAGTAGGAAAACAAATACAAATTAAATTTTTGGGAAAAAGATTCAAATAAAAATAAAATAAAAAGGAAACTGGAACTTTTACCTTCGTATGAATCAAAATGCAGAAAAAAGTGTTTTGAAAAACTGTCCGCTGATGATCGAAAAAAAATATTTATTTACTTTAAAGGACTTGACTATGGAAAAGAACTATTTTTTTAACAAGTTTATAGTAAAAAGAGATATCAAATACTGAAAAGTTAACGCAGAAACAAACAAAAGATTCACTATCTCTTATAACTTGCCCTTTATTTCAAAAAATTATCCCAATTTGGCAGAAAAAATAATGAAACCTACAGCCCAAACCAGTTATCTACTAAGGAGTCAATTATAGTTCCTGGGAATGTTGTGCAAAAAAATGCGTCAATGATAAGTACATCGGCTCTTACTAAAATGCTGTCAGTATGTAAAACAATGTTTATCCATACACTTGGCTTTAAAACTGATGGTTCCATAACGCATTTTATTACAAGAAAATAAATGACATGCCTTGTCCACAAGACAAAAGGGGGAAAGGAATGAAGATCAAATGAAAAATATTTCTGAAGTCAATTATGCAAAATTTAAAAAAAGAACATATAAAATTTTACCCCCCGAAAAATATTCCATTACAATATAATGCACGCTCCCAAGAAGGTATTTACCATCTGATTTGACAATAAATCATAAGGTTTTTTGTTTTAAAATAAAAACCCCGTAATTAAAATTACCGAAAAATTTTCAAAAGAAAATATTGGATTTAAAGCTCCACACAGAGGGAATGTGCCTTTGTTCGATCACGCAACACTCCATGAGAACAAGTTAACGTCCGTATTAAATAACAAGCCAGTGAAACTGGAAGTACTTCCCGCAATTTGCAGAAACGAAAACGTCGAAAATCCGATCTAAATTTATTTCAAATGACATAAATAATACTGAATCATGTTCTGTCTGTGATCAAACAATCTTCACAAGAAAAGGGTATCAGTGCTAAAAAAATGTTACACTGGAACACCACAAAATTATGGGATGATGATTGGGAGCTTTACGCTATTAACATGCAAAAGACATTGTTGTTGCCTAAAATGGCCATAAAGAATTCTTTTTTGGTTAGCAGACTCACAGTTTTCCATGAAACCTTCGAAATTTAAAACCTAAAGGTCAGAATAAAGCATCTTGTGGATGAGGCCACGGGAAAAAAATGGTCCAGATTTGTGTCTGCATCTACAACGCTCTAATTAGGCTAAAAAAAAAAAAAGGGGTGTCATTTTTGGGCTAATAATTACGGCCCAAAATAAAAATTGGATTCTTTTTACGCTCTTGTTAATTTTGTCAATGAAGTTAACCGGAAACCATAAGTTTAAATATTTTTTGAGCCTCCACATTTTTTATGAAAGCTGATTAAATCATGGTCAAATAGGCAAAAAATGGAATAAGATAGCCCAAGTACTGGATTTTAAGGATCTTAAAAAATTGATTAAGTCTTCAAATAAATTAAACGAGGTTTTTAAGTTTGCATGTCGAACATTTTAAACCTTTCCAAAATGGATGTATTCCACGAAAAAAGGGGGCTCTTCCAAAATTAAAAAACGAGATTAAATCAGTACAATTTTGAAGAAGCAATTGTAAGTGAGCTACTATCGCATATGCCTCCCCGAAAGCAAATATTTTG
This sequence comes from Listronotus oregonensis, assembly GCA_019359885.1. Classification (NCBI taxonomy): domain Eukaryota; kingdom Metazoa; phylum Arthropoda; class Insecta; order Coleoptera; family Curculionidae; genus Listronotus; species Listronotus oregonensis. The sequence continues at coordinate 20,815 of JAHBCN010010192.1, read as the reverse complement.
GTCCTTTTTTCCAAAGGGTTCAGATAACGTGAATGATCTGGTAAACTGCAGCTAGTATTTAAATTTTGGTCTGCATACTCATAAAAACATTCATTTTTGGGTTTGCGTTTATTTTTCAAAGTTGTGACCAATAAAAGACTGTTTTTCTATTTGTATATTTACCTTTTAGTGTAATAAATCATTAATAACTTACAGTGGTTAGTTTTTTTTTTAAACATTTTAAAAGAACTTCATTAGTATAAAAATAACGTTTTTTATAGTTTTTCGTTAAACATTGTATTTTACAGGTGTTTTCTATATTACTTATAATAGTGTTTTACTAATTCAATCCAGTTATTTTCTACAAATAGGGGGTTTTTATTTTTTATAAAATTATTTTTTGTTTTTAATTAACTGGTTTTATTATAACCCGACTATGTCAATTTATTTCACCAAATCTATTAACTATTTTTTTGTAAAATAAATTTCCCGTTAATTTCACTTTAACTTGATTTTTATGTTTTTAATTTGCATATCTATAAATAGCGTTTTAATTGTAACTCAAAATAATAGAATTACTATTTTTATAATGCAAAATGCAAAATTTTTTCTTTTCTGAAAGGGAAGAAAAAAAATTTTATAAGGTGTTTTATTTTAAGTTATCGCTTTATTTTACAAACCAGGGTAGCAACACATTTTAAAAACTTTGGATCGACTTTGCCCCAAAAAGTTGTTTTGGAGTTATATTTTTTTTAGTTTTAGGGGAATTACTGGCCAGTTGGAGACCTGAGGTATGGCCCTACAAAAGAAGAGTAACCTATGGACGGTTTTAAGAAACTAAAATTTTAAAAAATCTTCCATATCATGTTCTTCCCAGCTTTAAATGAACAAAAGGAACTTTTTTTTTCTTTCCCAAATTTTAATCCATGAGCAAGATAACGATCCCATCCTGTCCAAAACATTCTTTGGACGGAGGAACTCGGTTTATTACTCGGGAATATCTGGAAAAAAAATCTCCCATTTCTTGAAAACGATTTTGAGGTTTTGAAAGTTGCCCCCTCGAAATATGAAAAATCTTGGCAACAAGACGGTACCCCCCCATTCTGTTCGCCAAATTGTGATATCCCCCGATAAATCAGTGGATTGGATTTATAGCACCCATTGATTGGCCACCTAATATCTGATTTTTAAATTTTGGACCTTTTCTTGGGGTCACCAAGAATGTCGTTTCCAAAATGGGAACAAAACCAAAAAAATAAGAAAAAAAATTTTAAATGAAATTTCATCTTAACAAGAACCTCAAATAATATCAGCGACTTGAAAGGATAAGGGGGTTCAGATCATGTTTCGAAAATAACGGGGTCATATAGAACATTTTAATTATAAGTAAATTATAATTTTTTGTTTTACCTCGTATTGTATTTTATTTTTTCTTTTTTGTGGTTTGCCTTGGTTTAGTAGATATTACATATCATTTTTAGCATATAATATAATTTGAAGCCGTTCTTCTGATAAAAACCTCTTTATAAAACTACTCCAAAAAGTAATAAACGTATTTTTTTAAATTCTTGGCTTTGACAAATGAGCACCTGTGACCTGTCGCAGCAAGGTTTTTTTAGGTGAAACCATCCTTATAGTATCATGCAGTTTTTACACAATTGCAGCAGAACCGCAAGAAATAAACCCAGCATACCACCGAATCCCCTATATCACCGAATTCCTCGTGAAAATCTCTATCTATAGATATAAAAAAATGTACGGGGTATTCTGTTAAAAATACGTCACTCGTGCTGTAACTCTTTTGTCTTTGTTTCAAATGTTTTTCTGATTAGATTATTGAAGTTTGTATCGAAGTTTAAAAATAAGCCCCTGTTTACTTTAAAAAGAATTACCTTGTACATTTTCTTAAGGGTTTCCAGCAAAACCATACCTACCACCTCGTACATTCAACAGCTCTTCTTTTCTGACTGGTAACGTTTGGCCTAATTCTAATTAATACTGCTCTGGTAATTTTTATTTAATGTATTGTAGCTTGCAATACTACATACGAGTATTCTCATGTGGCAAATACGTGAACTTTCCTTCAGAAACATTTAATATGCTTGTCTCGTCCAAGCTCAATTATTGGATTCTGCTTCAGAAATTCTATAAATGTAAATCTTAAAGGCTTTTTATTTTCTATTTCTGCTTTCGGAAACGCTTTTGTTCGCAAAAACTGCGACATCCAGCAATAAATCTGAGGAATATCCACACACACATAACAGACATGACGTTATTTAAATGGAATGATTGATGGTCCAGGAAAGGCCAAAAACACATCTGGAAATCCGGATGGATGTCCGGATTTTGCTGTAATGTTACTGTTTTTGTTTCGCTTATTTCCAGGAAGTTAGTATAATGATTTATAAAATGGTAATGATAAAGTAAAGATAGTGTGTCTAGGCGCACGGTACTCAGTGGGACGAAGCGACGCTATGCCACCCAAATTACTCTATATAGTCCAGTAAATGAAGGAACAAAGCTGTAAATAAATCTGTACAGTTTGCCTTTGTGACGCAATTGTTAGGTTTTCGGGGATGCTTTAGTTATTTACATTACAAGATGCGAAAGTTTACTTTTTGGTGTGAGGTGGTTTCTAAATGGCCGAGGCGAAGCCGAGGCTATTTAAAACCTCCGAACACTTGAAAGGCCTTTCGCATCGTGTAATGTATTATATTTTTTCTGCTACTGTTCTATGTATCGCATAATTTAATAATCATTAACATCATGTTTTAATAGAATTATCAGAGATTTTGAAATTTTACCTGTTAAAAATTAATCCATAGCAACACATTTATTGTTGACATTGTCTGTCATCAGCACTTGTCAGATTTTGAATTATTGTTAATTTAGTATAAATCCATTCCCATTTTAAAATGTTAAATGAATATGAAAATGGCATCCAAAAGGCAGCTGACCTTGCGTGTGCCTCACTTCTGCCAGACAAATCTAAAGAGAGGTACCATCAAACATATAAATCTTTTCTGAATGGCTTGCTACAAAAAATGTGGGGCGGATTGACGAGAATGTGATGTTGGCGTATTTTCAAGAAAAATCCGAGTCTTTATCACCACCAACCCTCTGGTCTGTATATTCCATGCTCAAGTTAACAATTTCCGTAAACAAAAATCAAGATATTTCGGAGTTCAAGAAACTAGTTGCTTTTATTAAAAGGAAAAACGATGGTTATGAGGCAAAAAAGTCAAAAATTTTTAAAAAAGAAGAAATCATAAAGTTTTTACTTAACGCGCCTGATCAAAGTTACTTAGCAATGAAAGTAATAGCCATTATGGGAGTGGCTGGGGCATGCCGGACAGACGAAATATACAGAATGAAGCTAAGTGATGTAGAAATAAGAAATGACGTGGCTATAGTAAAAATAGTGGAGTCTAAAAATAAAGTTAAAAGAAACTTTGTAGTAACCAACGATGAAGGCTTAGTTCCTTATGTCAGATTTCTACAGGAATATATTAAGCTGAGACCAAGGAATGCTCTAGATGAGCGTTTATTGTATCGTTATGAAAGAGGTAAATGTGTTAATCAAGTAATTGGAAAGCATACTCATTCAAATGTACCTAAAGAAATTGCGAAGTTTTTGAAGCTTGAAGACATCAGTAGATACACTGGCCATTCTTTTAGAAGAACGTCAACTACGTTCCTTGCCAATGCTTCGGATGTCGATATTTTGGACTTAAAAAGGCATGGAGGTTAGAAGTCTTCTTCTGTTGCGGAGGGATATATTGCTGAATCCTATAGTAATAAGGTGGAAATTTCAAAGAAGATTTTACACGAAATTCCTACCAATATTTCCTCTAATGAAGTAACAGTGAAAAATATGAATATTAAGTAAGTTAAAGGTGATAACGATACCCCAACAACATTAAAACTGTTAATTCAAGTATTATTCTCCAATTTCTTTTGCTAATTGCTCAAATTGCACAATTACTTTTAATGTTAATACCTAACCTAGTTTTTAAAATATTTTGTCATAAATTAGTTACTTTTTATAAATAAATCCTAATATTTCCCACAAGCATATTTTCTTTTTTTTACTCTTACTTTTTTGTCCAGGCGCTGAAAATATTACTTTCGTAGCTAGCAACGCTTAGCAACCAGGTAACACGAAGGTTCTCTTTCGTTATCATTCGCGTTGCTAGGACCACAAAGTTTTCTTATTTATACAGTAGTAGAAAAAAAGTTTATCAACATTAACAGGTGGGGCTTTGAGAGTATCTCATTAATTTATTGATATTTTTTGAAAAAATGGTTTGTTATTAACATTTCTTTTTTATAATGAGGCCTTAGCAAGTATTCAACGATCCCAGACAATTTTCTTTACCATCTTTCTTGCGTTTTAATAAAAAAATGTTTTGCCCGTCTGCATTTTTAGCCGTTTCCAAAGTTCTATCCAGTGTGGAATGTTATGGATTTTTCGACGTCCATTTTTGCAAAAATATCGGTGTTGCGAAAAAAATGGTAAGGGCCATTTTTGTAGATTTTAAAGTGATCTTCATTTTTTGTCTAAACAAAAATTCTCTAATTCCCATATTTGGCAGATATTCGCGGGAAACTCATTTTTGGGACTTTGGGGGGGAGGGGCATTTTAAGCAGGTTCCCACCGCAGAATCGTGATAAAGTTTTTCTTGCTCGAAAACATCCGCGAAGACCTAAGAATTGTGTCACAAATGAAAACTGTACAGTTTTGTTTACAGCTTTGGGTACTTTCAGGTCTTCAGTTACTGGACTAATAGCTCATATAGTTCAACCGTTTAAGCTCAATTTATTTTTTATATGTTCGTCTTGAATTTGCTATCTATTCCTCTTTTTGGATTTTTAATTTGAGTTTTTGCCGAAAATTTGTCTTCAAACTTTATTTTTATAAAAAATCGGCGCAAAATTGATCATACAAAGCACAATATAAAGTTTTGGGATACATTTTTCTGGACAAAATTGTCCTCTTGATAAGCCCACAAACAGTGTCTGCGTAAAAATAAGGGGCAACATTTTAGGTATTTCCACAAACGATCAAAATGTTTTAAATTTTTGAACACATTTTCGGATTTCTGGAAAAATGGCTGAATAGAAAAATTTTGAAATTATGCAAAAAATTGTAAAACTTTTTTTTAAGATTCGGCAGACATGGTCTTCTAGCATTTATTAAGGTGAAGATCCAAAGACTTTCTGATATATATCTTTTTTCAATGGTGACACACCTTTTGGTAAAATATTGGTCAATTATTTATTAATAAATACCTGTTACTCGCAAAATTGTTATTTTTTTAAACGAAAATGGATTGCAAAATTATTATTTAATAGTTGTTTATGATATAAGTGTTAAAAGTATAATTTTAAGGCACGAATTTACATGAGTCTCTTAAACCGTACTTTTAACACAAATATCATACAATATTTTTTCTACAAAAGCAATAATGCAGTTAAAAATTAAATTGTTCAAAAATTAAAAGAAATAGTTTTACATTTTTTTTTTATCTTGGGACAGTCCACAAGGCTAATGCCTAAGTACTAACGTACCGTGGGTGTCTTCAGTGTGGTGAGAGGGAGTTTGTTCACACGGGACTTAAATTTTTGGAGATTGGGAGGAGAAGGAAAAACTTCTGCGGGCAGCAGGTTCCATAGTCTTGACACTCTAGGGATGAAGGAACGAAGAAAGCGGGAAGTTCGGGGCTTCTCTAACTGAACTGTAATAGGATGCATAAAAGTTGCACTACGTGTTGCTCTGTTGGGAACTGCCAGAGAAGGAATTATACTGGCCAACTCCTCTGAGCAGAAGCCGTAAAAATACCTATAGAAGAGCGACAGATCCCCTACAGCTCGACGGTGGGCAAGAAGAGGAAGCCTTTCTGTGAGCGTTGGATCATTAATAAGACGAACGGCTCTTCTTTGAATGTCCAGAACAATATTCTAAAGAGGGTCTGATTTGGGATACATACAGAGTGTACAGATTGGAAGAAGAGAAATATTTTCTGGCTCGGAAGAGAAATCCAATCTTTTTTGAAGCTGCCGAAGCTATGGATAAAATGTGTTTGTGCCAGTTGAGGTTATTCTCAAAAGTAACGCCGACAAGATTAAACGACTCTTTGTTCTGCAGAACTTGGCCGCTCATATGTAAGGGATGAGCATTTTCAGACTTTTTTCGCGACAGCGACTGTGTTTTCGAGGCATTAAACTAAACAAGATTTTTGGCGCCCCAATCCCAGATAAGTTTGAGGTCTTGTAAAAGAGATATCTGCATTGACCTGCGCTTGTTTTCGAAATCAGGATTGCACGGTAGCTTACGAAATTGAATACTAGAGTGGAGGGTACTATCGTCAGCAAAACTATGAATGGGAATGATTGTGGAAGAGAGAAGATCGTTAATGTGTAGAAGAAACAGCGTGGGTGCCAGCACTGAGCCCTGGGGCACCCCAGCATTAATTTGGTAGAAGCTGAGGAATGACCATCTACACTAACTAATATACGTCGATTAGAAAGGAAACTGGAAAGCCAAGAGCAAAGCTTAGGTGGAAGACCATAAGAAGGAAGTTTGTTAAGGAGTCCATCATGCCAGACCTGATCGAAAGCTTTGGATATGTCAAGAGCAACGATCTGGGATTCACCAAGAAACTCAAGGGACTTGTTCCAGTTGTGTGAGACAAAGGAAAGAAGATCAGCTGTGGATCTACTGTGACGGAATCCATATTGTCTATTATGTAAGATCTTATGTTTTTCCAGATACTTTAAGATTTGGGAATTAATGAATTTTTCCATTACTTTGCAAACAACTGAAAGAAGAGATATAGGTCTATAGTTGGAAGGGAGACTTTTGGATCCTTTTTTGGGGACAGGTTGCACACGTGCAGCTTTCCAACTCTCCGGGAAAATGCCCGTGTCGTAAGAGATTCGAAAGAGGCGAGTTAAGATGGGTGCAAGCTCGGGAGCACATTTTTTAAGACGATTGCTGGTATGCCATCCAGCCCAGACGATTTTTTAGTATTAAAAATTATATCGGACATTTTATGAGAAACAGGGACAACTGTTGGAAGGGGAAGATTAATAGGAGGATCAAGCGTAGAATTGGCAACAAATTGTTTGGCAAATAGTTCGGCTTTTCCTTTGGAGGTAGAGACAATTCCAAGCATCGTATATCAAAATTATTGAACTTGGCATTCATTAATAAGTTCTAACAACTGGTTGGCATTTATTAATGAGTTCTAACAACGGCCTGTTTATTTCAAATTTGATACATCGTGTCAGTTTTAGCTCGTTTTAGTTTTTACTTAAAATCAACTTAAAATGGAAGAAAATGTAGGATAAAGTATTGGTTGCATCGATCCATTAAAAGAGATAGATGAAGCGGCCAGTAGAACATCGCTGGATTTACTGCCCAGGAAATCTCGTATACAATATTATATTGCCTACAATAGGTTTATGAATTGGTGTAATGGCGCCCACGAACTGGCAATGTTAATCGCCTCTTTTGATAGTCACGATTAAAACTGCTTAAAAAGAACGAGATCTGTGGGGCCCTTTAATCGTCGATTTGTCCATCTTCATTTAAAAACGAAGTGTGTGCAGTCTTAATCGGCGATTAAGAAGGTTTAAAAGAACAATAGTCTGTGGGGCCCTTAAGGGGAAAGGTGTTGCTAAAAAATACACCGAAAATATATTCCTTGCGTATTTTAAGAAAAAGGAAATTTGGAAAGTTTTTTCTGTTTAATCCACTTCAACTACGGAGAATGCTAGAACTGTGAAAGGAATTTGTTTTTCAAGTTGTTTGAATTGAGCAATTAATATAAATGTTAGTAAATAAATAAACGTTGACGTTACCTTTTAAAATTTGACATTTCACTTTTAACGCTAGTGCTTTAAAATGTTACTTTAAGGCACTAGTGCTTTAAAGTAACAGTTTTAAGGCATCTAGATAGTGTTAAAAATTGAATTTTAATACGTTTGTAAAAAAAAACTTTAAACGGATTTAACATTTGGCTTGATATTTTATTCTAATATGAAGTTTTTCCTGGCCGTATATGGAGGACCTCTAAAAACTAAAAAGTCCATGCAATGAACTACATTTTTTGCATGTTTGTTTGTTTATTGCAAGGAAGTTAAAAGGTGTATGGAAGCCCAATGCTATGGCCCATTCGATCAAAAAATGTCAGCCCAGTATGAAAATAACTGTCAGAGTTGGCCCCGCCGATTCTGCGTAATAACAAAATTCCACGAAATAATTTAATGTGTTGCTACTTACACACTGATAAATCAGCGTGTAGTTATGCAACACATTATACTTTTATGAGAGCCGGAATACTGTTTTTGGTGCAAAGCGCGCGCGGCGCGTATGATGCTATATCCGCGCTGTACCCTCAACCGTCGTCGTCTCATCATTCGTCATTTTCGTTATGGTTTGTGCCCTTTGTGCCGTATTAGTTTCGATTGTTTTGCTTTGTGTGATTATATTCTGTGGTTGCAGAAGTTTTTTGGATTGATAAAAACCTTCTTATTTTAGCGATTAGTGTTTATTAAATTGTGACTATAATTTTGTGTTTATTGTTTGTTACTTATAATATCGTAACAAAATGACTAGAGGTTGTATGGTTTTGTCGTGCAAATCCAAAGGTAACATGCCCGGCATTTTTTACTTTAGGTAAGTATTTCTTATATTTAAATTAGGTGCTTCTTATGAGACGTAACGTTAGGTAACCGAATAAATATTAATAATATATCAATTATGAATAATAGAAAATGAAAATTTCATAGGAAATAGCAGTGAGAAAAGTAAGGCAATCTTAACTATGTTTTATATTATTTCCACAATGTTTGTGTATTTCTGTAGATTATTAAAGAGAAATAAGGTTTACAGTTAGGTACTGTTATTTCATTTAATAATTTGGTACATTCTTTTAAAGGATCAAAATTATTAGTTACTGGGCAGACCAGGCAAATTTTAATATAGTTGTGCCATCTATTTTTTCCATATTATATCAGATGATATAAAATCCAATATTACATAATAATTTTAAATATTCTATGGTAGTATCGTTTAATAAGAAACACTTTTGAACAAAAAATAATAGAAACAGTGAATGCTTGAATTTGACTTTTGATGATGTCAACTTCATAGATAGTAATAAAGAATTATGGAAGTCCGGCCCTGACCTACTATTCATTGCGCAAACTCTGCGGGACCAATCCCCCTATTCCCGCTGCCCTGCACGCCTGGACAATTTTGTTCTACAGTTTTGGGCTTTCATACACCTTTAAACTTCCTTGGTTTATTGCTATTCTGCAACAAGCGCAATATATTTAATAATTTTTAACAAATTTTATCTCATAGAAAATTTAGTTACGAAACTTTTCTAATTTTACAATTTTTCTCTACGACCAATTAATACTTGGTTATAAGCAATTAGAAGTAGAAATAAATGCGGATTTTTCTTATCTTAACGTTTTGTCTACTAAGAAAAACATCCCGGGTCTTTTTATATACATTTTTCTAAAGGATTTTTAGCCAAAAGATTCTTGCTGATTGCTTACGGAATTTCATTCTAAAAAAATATTTAATATTTTTGTTTACTGTTACATTCCCAATTTTATTTTGTTTTTAATTACCATTACAAAGGTGTATCGTACAACAACAACTGGAAAATAAATACTGACAAGAAACGACACTCGCCAGATGATAGAGGGCGCTGACCTCAGCGCATATCTGACATGCAATTAAAAATATTATGAAAAATTGTCAAAAATTTCATTTGGTACCAGAACAATAAACGTACAAGTAAAGTATAGCTACGGATTTTCTAACTGATTAGGCAAACACTTTTCCACTGATTTTAAATAGACATTTTTTGACAAAATTAACTTTTTATTTATATTTACGTTTAAATGTAAAATGTAAAAATTATTTTGTTAAATATGCCAAAAAATTTAACCTACAATCTTATTAAAGAAAAGCCCTAATAAAAAACAAAATTATTATAGCGAGATCCGGGAATCAAACAGCCGGATTTTCAAATACGTTTTTAACTTTTCCGGGATCATCAATCACTCTATTTGAATGGCGTAATATTCGTTTTGTGTTGAGGGATTTGCTGGATTTTATTAAATGTCATTTTATTTTCGAAAAAAAGAAAAGTAAATGAAAGAAATGTTTTTATACTTGATTGCAGGAAACACGTTAAGATGAATTAGTTTCAAGAGTTAGTTTTTGGTATGATTAAAAAAAATTATTTATGGCTTAACGACTTTGACGCTTTTTTTTGTAAATATTAAAAAATAATAAAAGTTTATTTGTGTAGTTGTATTACGAAAAGGCACTTCCTTAGGCTTTTTTTTAATTTATACCGATTATAATTTAAATAAATTTGCATCGATTGGTGCATAATAAAATTCATGAACAATATATTTTCGTGGATATTTAATTGCAAAAATAGTGTTTTTAGGTTTTAGTGTTTAGACCTGAGCACGCACGCACTGATCCACCGCGAATGCTCAAGTGTAAACGTTATATGCTCTTGCATTTCTCAAAAGGAGTTAAAAGTTCATGTTTACATAGATACTTTAAGAGAATTGAGAGAGAAACGACTTTTTATTGAAATATCCAAAAAGTGTCTTCAAATTAAATTAATTAATTTTAAATATAATGTAAGATACCAACACCATATTTACTACTTTTTCACGAGGATATAAAAGACGCCCCTGACTTAAAGATTATATAAGATTGTAAGAATTTTTTACAATGCAAGGTTCATTTAATGTTAAATTATCCTTGCAAAACTCACAGTTGATTTTTTTTTAAACAATGTAGCAGAGTATCCACCCAAATAAGCTATAACAGGCATTTCAGATCTGACACTTAGAGTCCGAGTCTTGACAACAAGTTTGGATAACAAACTATCAATCTGGTCAGCATAATTTAAAAGAGGTATTACTTGGGATTCGAGGGTGTCATAATCTGATTCAAAATTAATTTTTTAATATTTCCATAATGTCTAGATTTTAGTGACAGTACAGATTGAATTCTGAGCCTTTTTCTGACTCATAGTTGGCGAACTGAGATATGGTAATGGCCGCCAGCTAATTGTATTGTATTGTAATTGTATTACAAATATTTTTTACTGTCTCGGGATGAGGTAAGATAATCGGAGCATGGCTACGTAATATTTATAAGCATGGGGATTTAAAGGTAAACAAAATTTTAACATAAAACCATGGTACTAGGTAATATCTATATTTTCCTTTGGTAAACATAACAACCTTAACTGTTCTGACACAAATTTTAGATTTTGAGTTTGTTCATCAGACCTTTTAAATTTGAAAAATATTTATAAAAAAATTTAGGGGTCTTTTTTTTGTCAGATTGGGGTTGGTTTGGTATGAATTACACTCATGATCTGGTATCGAACTGGGGATGCCACTGAAGGCTCGGTAGAGTTCTCGGTACTAGGGGCCTAAGGGAACTGACATCATTGTATTATCAATTGCATCAATAACATTTTTTTTAAAACATCCAAATTTTTTCAATTTTAAAAGGAGACTTTAAATTAGTTATTGAAACACACACAGACTGGCCATATAAATATGTCTTAAGTTTAAGTTCAAGAATACATGCCCAAGTTATTATAGGACCAGGGGAAAAATCAAATTTAAATAATGTTAAAATATCTGAATTTACTACTGAAAAAACCAAACCATCCTTTAAAATATAATGTTTAAACAGCCCTAAAAAAACCATCGAAATCATTAAAACATGTAGCATCTTTATGAGCGTTAAATTTTTTTTACTTTTTTCTAATGCTTGAAAAAAATGTAACTCATCAAGCCTTTATACTTTTCATCCTTACTTTTCCGAGTTGTTGTGTTTTTTTAAAAAAAGAAGGCAATTGGGAAAATAGTAGGCACACAATTATCTCTCAATCGAGGCTTCTTAAATTTACCGATAATATTACCTGTTTTTTGGGTCCTGCTCTGAAATAATCCAAATAAATTTCCTTTTTAGGGAAAATGTAATTCACAACTTTAGTGTTTTTATTTGGGACTAAATCGTCTTGGGAATTGATTGCAACCATTTTTTTTTTGCTCGCTGTCGTTTGAAAACCAAATACATGAATTTTTCCCATTAGTGTAATTACCACGGCAACCCGGGCACAGCACTTATACGGCATATTCACAAAAATACTGAACTTTTAAACCCGCAAATAGGTAAACAGAAACTGATTTAATCTTTAAAAATAAACAAGATAAGACAAGAGCAAAGTTAAACTCAGTTAAACTAAAGGTACTTTACTACCCAGTTGTGTTTGACAAAAAAACAAATGTACAAAAAATTGCTCCCAAAATGTACTAGATTGTACTAGATTACATTTTTTCAATTTTTGGGGATTGGCTTTGAGTGCTGTTGGGTTTCATTGATTAAACCAGTTTTTTTATGAAAATGTAATAGATTATTCGATTTTAGCTATTGTAGTACGTAATAGTCATTAATTGTAATAGATCTAGTACAATTTAATAGCAAGCACAACGCTGTACGCCACCATGTTGTGAGGAATTTTCAGCCCAAATGAAAAAGTAAAGTATTGAATGCATCCTCGCGATGAGATTGTCAATAAGCTCAGCGACAATTTCATGCATTTTATATGGAAAAATGATCCGGCCTAGATGTGAGGGAGTCATACCTTTGGGAGCCCCGAGGCCTTTTCTGTATAGAGGTATTGATACTGTATACTCCAGCGTAAACTTTTTAATATGACTGTCGCGATACAACTCCACTAAAAGTAATTACGCTATTTGCTTATTCTTAAAATCTGCACGTCCTAAACACCATGTATTATAATTTTATTAACTTATAACAAACACGCTGCTTTATTAAAAACATAATTTTAATATAACAAACAAAATTATAAATATTTGTCAATATTTACAACATTTTCCTCAATAATAAATATTTAATATTTACAATTTTATGTTAATAACTACAATTCCAAACTACGCTCCGGACGAAGAAGCAAAATAATTATTTATCCATAATTTGCGAGAACAGTTTGATTAGTTAAAATATTTAATCGCACCAATTAAAATATTTTAATTTGCAGTAAACAAAATGGTAAATATTTTATTGGAGTTTGGCTTTGGCAACATTGTATTATATTTAGGTATAGGATGGCGGAAGAGAGTTTTTTAGAAAACAGGTACAACCTGTTTTAGTTTTGAAAAATACCTGTTTCGGAAAAAGTGTTCCAGGACCCTACTTGCTCCGAGGTGTTCACATGTTTCCTTGCATTTCCATAACATTGAAAACTCCTACAGTTCTAAACTTTTACAATTAACTCTAATCAGAGATTTGCGACGATAGTATAATCTGTCTTAAAGTATATCGTTATAGCTTTTGATGGACCATAAACCTTAAACCCTTTGTAACAAACCTGTCTACTACAAAACACCAATAATATCATGATAAGGGATATTATTATTATGAAGAATTGAACAAAAGAAAACGTAGTGTTTTTTAATTTCCACCATAATAATAGGTTTTGGGGACCTGATAAGAAGGAAAATATATTGTCTTTATGAAAGCAAAGTTTTCCTACCTTGAATAAATTGAAAAAAAGCAGACGAAGACGAAAACCAATATAAAATTAGCCGTGCCACCCTCCATAGAGTTGTTTGTAAAATGGGATTTAAATACCGCAAAATAGACAAAAGACAAGTAGAAAGGAATCGCACAGATTACGCACGGGAGATTAAAAACCCTTTAAATTTAATTAAAAGATTTAGGTTAGCAAACAGACCATAATTTACTTGATGAAAAAATGTTGATAAAACGAACAGTATCCAAAGGATGAGTGATTCCAGTCAAATTATCAACAAAAGCATTTTTCAAATAAAGGAAAACGCTTTACCATAATATTTTTGCTGGTCGAAGCTCCAACTGTCTTCCAAAGAATTCAGCTTATCAAGTTCCCAAAAAGGAAATCAAATATTTTTAGAAAATGATATTTATTTTGAACATTACAAAAAAACGACTTTTGGGAAATTTCCCCAAAATTTCCCATGCAATTAAAAACAAATAGTGTTATAAATTTTTATAAAAATGTAATTTCTTTAAAATACAAATGAGAGCTGGAAAATTAATACGGCACATTATAAAAATTGAGGACCCTTTCATTTTTATCCAAAAAAAATACATCCTATTGAAATTAATCTAATGATTAAAAAAAAAATATTTGGCTTTTCTCCGAATAAAAATTTTTTTACATTATTTTAAAAAAATACTTTTTTGTCAATAAAATTGTCTAGTGATTTGAGAGTTTTATGTTGGTACGCCAGACACTCGCGAAACAATTAAATGGCCAGCTTTATAAATTTAAATTATTTTTATTTTTCGATTTAAATTTGAAAAGGGAAGCCAATTCAATTGTTTCTTGGTTGCTTCGCGTACCAACAAAACTGTCTAAAATCACTAGACAATTTTGTTTGACATTTTTAAAAGTAAAAATAAAATTTCGTTCAGTTATTTTTTTAATAAAATATTTGTTAAATGAAGGTGAAATCAGTCAAATTTATCTTATAAAATAATAGGTGTATTTCCATAAAATCTTCAATTTTGTTGTAATCAGCAAGTTTTAAGAAGGAGGAATTTTAGGAAAGTTTGTGGCCAATTTTGAGGTTAGGTCCGAGTGGGGCGTTATATCATAAAAACTAAAAGCGTCCGACAAAATTTGACTTCCAGATTCGTGATCAGCGCCCCAATAAAACCCAGTATACAAAATTTCAATAAAATCATTGCTGGTAAGTAAAAATATCTTTTTTATAGATACATATGGAAATATTTGCCTCACATTACTTAGTAACAAAATATGAAAGACATGTATGCGCCTAATTCTTTATAAAATTGATTTGTTTTAAGTACTATAATAAAATAATTATTTTTATGAGACAGGCAGGCCGGAGGTCAGCTTGCTTGAAACACAGGCAACCTGTTATAGCTACATACAGCTATTTCAAATTTATTGGTTGGTTGACGGATTTGGATGTAGCACATGTAAATTATTTGATTATATTATTTTTAAAACATAAGAAACTAAAAAATTGTAGTTTTGTTAACTGACTTTGGACTTCTGACACTTTAAAATAGTTACTTAAGTGGGGCAAAATAATGTGTAGGTACCTTAACATTTGAAAAATATGGTATAAGAAAAAAAAAAAAAGTAAGTAAAACTTTAAGCCATATAGATAGGTTTTTTATAGTTTGTATTGATTGGGAGTACCTACACGTACCTTCACCAGTAACTATTTTTTTAAAAAAGTCATGTCAGAAGTCAATGTCAGTTAACAAAACACAATTTTTTAGTTTCTTATCTGTTTTAAGTAATATAATCAAATAATTTATGTGTTAAGCATCCGTCCGTCAATAACCAATAAATTTGAAATAACATATGTATCTTATAACGGGTTGCCAATGTTTTCAAGTAAGTTTATTTCTTCCATTTCTTTATATAATCTCATAAAATAATTATTTTATTATAGTAATAAATAAATCAATTTTATAAAGAATTCTAACCTTTTTATGCTGTGTTTTTTTGTTACTATTATTATGAGAGCAGACTAGCTCTCCATAATAATATCTATAAAAAAAGTATAATTATTTAAAATAATGTATAAAATCTTTATTTTGAGAAAAAGCCAATATTTTTTTTTAATTTGATATTCCCAGAAATCAAAATAAACTATAATAATCTTAATGATGACTCTGATAGTGAAACAGAATTAGATTTATATTAGATTAAAATGTAATGCTATGTATATAATGCAGTTATAAATTTATTAAAACTTTGCATATATTTAATTTCTAATGTAATTTTAAGATTATACTTTACCTAAATAAACAATAAATTATAATTCTTTTTATTATTAAAGTCCGTCCCTAATGTTCTGTCCTTTAATACCTACCGATCCGCAGTTTTATTGCTGTCGGCAGGTATAATCCATAAATGAAGGCAAGAGCTAACACGGTATACTTTGGGACAGACTATACCTCCACTCTAATATTTAGTTTCTTAAACTAGCCAATATGCCTGATTTGAAATACAGACGCAGGTCAATGCAGATATCTTTTTTACAAACCTTAAATAAATTATGGATTGGTGGGCCAAAAATCTTGACCACTTTTATGACTTCAAAGCACAGTCATAATCGCTGTCGCGAAAAAATACTTCCAATGTTCATCCGTTACATATGAGCGGTGAAGTTCTGCAAAAATTGGCGGAGTTACTTTTGAAAATAACCTTATCTGGCACAAACACATTATATCCATAGCATCAGCAGCTTTAAAAAAGCTTCAATTCCTTGTTGAGCCAGAAAGTATTTCTCTTTTTCTAATGTGTATACAGGTGTTTCAAAATATGGACCATCGTTCGGGGGTAATTCTTTACTAAAAATAATAAAAAAAGTTCTATGCACATGGGTCCGAAAACGCATGGTTTCCGAAATACAGGGAGTTAAAGTTTAATTTTTTTCAATTTTTTTCAAATGACTTAAATACCACTCAACCGATTTTAATGAAACTGAAACTTGAAAGTGTATTAATAAAGTGCATAGTCATAAAAACAGCTGCGGCAGTGCGTGGTACGGGTAACTGTAAAAAAATATATTTAGAGAAAGAATATGTGCCCCATCACTTTTTGCCAATTTTGATGCACCAGTTATGAAGCTTATTACATAAGCCAAAAGTTACCTCCTAGTATTTTTTCGTTTAGGGTTCTCTAGCAGATATGGTTAATTTTGCTAAAAATGTGCAAAGTACCCATTCGTCGGCGTAATGCAAAAATAATCGTATAATGCCATGAAACTGTAGTTTTTTTCACAGTCCTCTAAATTCAATAATTTTGAAGTGCTTTGTAGAAGTCAAAAGTGTTTTCGTGTTATTCTTTAAATTTAGCAGTTTTTTCTTGATTTTAGTTATTTGTTGATCGTGTTTGTTTGTTTGTTTCTGTAATTTTTGATTCGTTATTAATTCGTTTCGATATTGGGCTGCTCATTAATCTTATTTCTCCTATCAAGATGGTTTTCATCAACTACACTTCAGCCAAATTGACTGATATGTTGTTAATTTAAGGACAAACAAATCAAAATGCTAGATAAGCTGTGCGAGTTTATCAGGAAACTTATTCATAAAGAAGAATTCTGGTAAAAATATTTTTTCCACGTATTGTAAGTCATTTAAGAGAAACTGGTTCTTTAAAACCTTTAAAAGCTGATTCTGACGCAGAAGATATCGCCGAACTATACGAGTCGAAGAGGCAATATTAAATAGAGTTGAACGTGATCCTAGTACAAGTACGAGAATTGTTGCCAATGAACTGGGAAATATTTCGGCATCATCAGTTCACAGAACTCTGAAGGAGCAAAGTTTATATCCCTATTATTTTATACGTGCCCAGGAACTTCTACCTAGAGACTTTCATCCAAGGGTAATGTTTTGTTAATGGTTCTAAACAAACTGAGACACGACCATCATTTTTCTAAACGTGTACTATTTACTGATGAGGCGTCATTTACGCTGAAAAGGTATAGTAAATTTTCACAATTTACATACATGGCCAATGAAACTTTCACTTCCTACGAGTAGCAAATTCGCAGTATCAATTTTCCATCAATATTTGGGCTGGTGTTATTGGAAATCACATAATTGGTCCTGTTGTTCTACCGAATCGTCTTGAACAGGAATCATATTTAATTTTTTTTTACAAAATGATTTGCCGGAGTTACTACCACTTTTTGTGAGAAATGGTACAATATGGTTCAGCATGACGGTGCGCCATCACATTTGCAGCAGTTGTAAGAACATATTTAGCTGGACACATACGGTCACCGATGGATTGGTCGTGGAGGTCCGGTGCCATGGCCACCTCGATCTACGGACCTGAATCCACTAGATTTTTATTTGTGGGGTCATTTAAAAAAAATAGTTTATAAAACACCATTAAATACACGAGAAGAATTATTGAAAGAATAGAAAATGCATTTGTCATCATTAGGAAGATCACAACATTTGCAGAAGAGTAAGAAGATCTTTGCGGAGAAGGTTAAATGGGATTATAACAACGCTAATGGTGGTCACTTTCAACATTTTCTTTAACTTTAAGTCAATGTGTATTGTACAAAAACAAGAGTTTTGAATAATCATGGTGTTTCTTCGATTACTTTTTCATTACGCCGACGAATAGGTACTTTGCACATTTTTATAAAATTATCCATATTCATAAGGGAAACCCTAAACGAAAAAATACCAAGAGGTAACTTTGTGGCTTATGTAATAAATAAGCCTTACAACTGATGCATCAAAATTGGCAAAAGTCAGTGGCGCACATATTCTTTCTCTAAATACATTTTTACAGTTACCCCGTACGCACGCCACTGCCGAAGCTGCAAGCAGATTTTTACTTAAACTATGCACTTTATTAATACATTTTCAAGTCCTGCTTCTACTAAAATCGGTTAAGTGGTATTTAAGTCATTTGAAAAAAAAATTGAAAAAAAATAAAAACTTTAACTCCTGTATTTCGGAAACCATGTGCTCCGGACCCATGTGCATAGGACTTTTTATTATTTTTAAAAGAATTACTCCACGAGCGATGGTCTATGGTTTTTGAAACACCCTGTATACTGTATGTATCCCAAATCAAACCCTCTTCAGAATATTGTTCTCATGTCCAAGGGGGAATGGCGTCTCCCACAACTCGTAGCATTCTCGATTTCATCCAAAGAATAGCTGTTTGTCTTATTAATGATCCCATGCTTGCGGAAAAGCTTTCTTTCTTCTCTTCACACTAACAGGCTGTATATGTAAGGGATCTGCCGCTCTTTTACAGCTATTTTCACGGCTTCTGCTCGAGTGAGTGGGTAAAATCTAATTCCTTCTCTGGCAGCTGTCAACAGAGCAACACGTAGTGCAACTATTATGAATTCTTTTACAGTTGAACTAGAGGGGCCCTGAACTTCACACTTTCTTTGTTCCTTCATCTTTAGAGTGTTCAGACTATGAAACCTGCTACCCGCATTAGTTTTCCCTTCTTCTCTAAATCTTTAAATATGATCTGCGTAAACTTAAAAATGATATCGGAAATTTTAGGAGGAACAGGAGCAACTGCTGAAAGAGGAAAAGTAAGGGGGGAATCGATGGTAGAATTGGCAGCAAATTGTTTGGTAAATAATTTGGCTCTTTCTTTAAAAGTTCAAATAATTTCATCTTCAAAGTTTACGCGTGGAAAATAATTTGTTAAAAAGTTTTGACTAAAATTTTTGAAAAGGACCAAAAGGATTTGCCTTTCTAAAAAAGAGTATTTTCTGCCATTGACCAAAAAGTTTTTGATTTAAGAGCTTGTTTATTTATACTGATTTCTGGCTTCCACGCTAGCCTGTCAATTTGAATTTGAATAAAGCAACTCTTTTGCTGGGAGCGGGATTTTTTTAAAAGTCGGATTTCTAGCAAAGAATTAGAAAACCATGGTCTGTGAAATGGGTCATAAAATTTCTTTTCTTTTGTAGTAATGTGTGTTATTATGTATTTGGAAATTCAAGAGGAAAGTTGACCTTAGATGTGGTAAGCTGGCAAATTCCTTAGAGTGTTATCCTAGGTCTGTTAGCTGTAGTTGCTTAGAATGAAAATGGTAGTACTGCTGCTATTGTTTTAACAACTGATATAGAAGAATGTGTTCTTTGATTTTTCTATTAATATAAAAAATTAATAAAAATTAAATAGGTAAACAAAACACTGCACTGAATCTACCACTGTTTAATAAATCCCCAAAATAAACAAACAACAAAATTATGCCAGGTTTATTCAAACTCATTTAATTTAACAAAAGAGCTGGAATTTTGAGTAAACCCGTCAAAATACCCCATTTAAATTCAGTTTCGGTGCATCGCAGATTGTTTGCTTTCGCTAAAGATGCTAATAACGTCTATTATGATCCCGTTTCTTTTCCAAATTTAGCGGTATGCAGTAGGACAATTGTCGGGTTTAATCAGACAATGCTACTTTTAAAAACACAAGTTGGTTTGTTCAGAAAAGCTTTCGAAGAAGCAAAATGAAATTATAATTTTTAATTGTTCAATGCCAACTTTTTAAAAAATAATGGAGAAAATTGTAAAAACTAGAATTATTTTTTTTAATTCATAAAACATTAAATTTTAACTTTAAGTCAGTTTGCAGTCCAAAAAAATAAAAAAAGAAATAATGCAAATATTTCTTTCCTTAAACATATTTGATTGATTGATTGATTGATAATCTAAATAATAATGTAAGTTGAGGTTTTGTCCGCCTCGACACTGCAGCCTACAGGTTTGTTGTATCTCTTGTGTATTTTGTTTCAGTTAGGTTTGACACCTTAGATTGTGTAGCCTTTTACTGCTCCTTTCTGGTTCCAGCCTCCTGGTGGTTAGTAGTCCACCATGAGGTTTTGACTTTGTTCTCCAGTATGTAAGTGCAGGGCACTCATAGAGATGTAGAGGACTTCCTTCCTCTTCGTCACATAGTCTGGAATGTCTTCTCATAGATGCCTCATAGTGTGCAAATGTTTTCTTAGGGTGCAGTGTCCGGTTATTAATCCTGTCACTATTCTAATCTGATTCCTATTTAGTTTTTAGTAGTTCACTTGTCAATGCTTGATGGTGCACTCCGCTTACGATTTAGTGTGATTTTGCCTTGGAATGTGGTTCCAGTATGACGATGTTGTGTTTGAATCCACCGAGTCATGTAGCCACGAACCGAGGCTTTTGGGATTCCAAAAACAGGTTC